>CP092865.1:67770170-67796977 GCA_030710605.1 Cordylochernes scorpioides
AAATATATAGATTCCTTATTGGTTTTGTCTAAATATATTTCTGTACAAAGCAATAACGAGCCAACTACATACAACGAATGAAGACATTAAGACGCGAATGTTTCTTTTTACACATAAATCAAACTTCTACTGTCCTTACTGCAATGAAAAAATATTAGAAGGGCTTGATTCATTGCTAGTAAACCCTCCCAACAGTTTCACCAATTTAATCCACCAGACCGCTTCTTAGAGCTCTAATACTGTATTGGATCATTCTGTTTATATATGTTACACTGAAGGGTGGAATCTTAGAAATGATATTTAAGTAAACTATGGACATAAGTTTTTAGGACAGTAGAATTACATATAAATATTTGCATCGAGCAATGCTCTTCTGCAAACAATAAGGACAAGTTAGGTATAAATTAATACAAAGTATAACACGCCAACTATATTTAACGAATGGAGACATTAAGACGCGAATGTTTCTTTTCACAAATATATCAAATTTTCACTGTCCTTAATTTATAAAATTTTAAATATATCTATTTTAGCATATTATATATTTATAATTGTATGTAATTCTACTGTCCTCAAAGCTTATATCCATAGTTCATCTAAAATACCCATTCGAAGAGTCTACTAACAGTATAGCACTATAAAAGGAAGTTCCAAAAATGCAATATAACAGCGGTATGGTAGATTAAACTGGCGAAACCGCTGGGAGGGTTCACCACTGATGAGCCAGGCCCTCCCATTAATT
Organism: Cordylochernes scorpioides; assembly: GCA_030710605.1. Lineage (NCBI taxonomy): Eukaryota > Metazoa > Arthropoda > Arachnida > Pseudoscorpiones > Chernetidae > Cordylochernes > Cordylochernes scorpioides. The sequence continues at coordinate 67,770,913 of CP092865.1, forward strand.
TTTCCATTGCAGTAAGGGCAGTAGAAATTGTTTAATTTCAAAAAGAATCATACGCCATTAAAATAGTTTCGAATTTTGATAACAGATGGCGCGCTATTTCATCATATATATTTTAAAAATAATATAAAGATAATAATGAAAATCATAAATAGTTGGTGATGTTTCTAAACGAAATGTTCCTAGTAACTAATTCACTTTCCCGCTGGAAAGCTCGAATCAACTGGTCCCAAAATATAAATGCTCAGTCCAATTCAGATTTAGGTATTTCTTGATTTGTGTATGTTTGTGTGAGACAATTAAAAATAGTTAATTGACATCTAGTCAATGGTCAAGAGAGAGTTTACAGAGTTTAAAATAGTAGAAAAAATATATACACCAGACGAGGCCTTCTCCGAAGGTACGTCTGGATCCTATCAGGAGCTTAAAGTCGTCTTGAGTTCAGACAGTCCGTTGCGAGTTATGGAATCCATGTCCCCAGGATGCCCGATAGTTTTTTTGTGTGATGTGTGACCATACTCACATGAAATTTTAGATAGCAGAGCGCCATCTAGTGAAACATAAATCAACTAAACGTTGATTTAACCTTTTCCCTGATATTTGGCTAACCCATTTTATTGATAAATCACGAACGAGTTTCAGGTTGTTGGCCCTCGTCAGCGTGGTACAAGCTGTACCTCTACAACCAGAAATATTTTGGTCACAGAGGCTTCCTGAGAAATCAAGAAAATGGATGGTTAAGGCCAAATTTGCGTAAATACGCTTAACATGTGTAAAATAATTTGTAAAATAATAAAAAAGGTCATATATTGATATTAAAATCACAAAGGTATATCCTGACTACGCTAACAATTAAATTGATATATATAAAATTGATATAAATGAATAAATATTTAAATGTAATTCTACTGTCCTAAAAACTTATGTCCATAGTTTACTTAAATACCATTTCTACCACATGGGCTGGGCGTTGCCATTTTCCTCCTCTCTCCCCAGCTGTCTCCAGCTGACCGCTCTTTGGATTTTTATTTAGACGTCACCATTTTTAGTTCAAATACAAATAAGGGTGTACAGGTTATATTAATAAATATATAGCATATATACAAAATATGGGGGTGGTAGCAAATAGAAACTATACATTTTAATAGAAGGTATGATATTTTAAGGCATCGGCTCTAACTAATTGGGAGATATGTGGCATGTACTAAAAGTGTCATTATTATACAGTTTTAAAATATACGATATAATGTGCCCCCAGGGATGAAGGTTTGTTTTGGGGGAAATGAAATAACATGAATAATGACCTAATGAACCTATTATAAAATCAAAATAAATAATTTGGGCACAAATTAGTTAAAATTATTATAAGTATAGGATAATAAAATAGGACAATAATGATGACGTCTCAATAAGATATGGAATATGATAAAAGAAAACAATAACTTCAAGATATACATACTTGGGATTCCCTCTGACACCAACAATAACAACTACTCACCCGGCAAATTACTTTAAAGGAAAAGCACTTACAGCAATTAACGCCACACACCCAATATTAATAAAATCAAAAGCAAAGTCAATAAATTTATCAATCAAACTCTTTGATACAATAGTGAGAGCTGTCCTGATGTATGCCGCTCCATTGTGGGCAACAGAGCATAAAGACTTACTGGACAGTATACAAGACATATTTATCCGTAGGTTCCTGAATCTGCCCAGATACACTCCAGGCTACATAATCAGATTAGAAACCGGTCGTATCTCATTGAGTGTAACAGCTTTAAAATTAACCCTGAAGTATTGGCTGCAGGTGTTGAATATGAGCAGTGACAGATTGCCGCGTATATGTTTTAATAGAACACGGGAACTGTATAATGCTTCGGGCACACCCATCGGTTTCATTAAAAAGCTCACCAATCTGCTTAACAATAATGGATCCCCTGCACTTGTTTCCTGTGATGATCCTGAAACGCTGAGGAACGCGATTACAGGGCTCTTAAAAACAGCGGCAGACCAATCTATACAAAACGACCTTACAAGAATGGATAAATCTAAGCTATACTCTCACTACAAAGACATTCACATATCTTTCATGACGGAGGGATACCTTTTAGGGGATTTTCCTTTCCCGGTTGTAAGACTACTCGCACAAGTTAGAATACTTTCAAGTTTTTTTTAGAGAAAACCACACCAAGATGCTCTGCGGTGAGGACCCGATTTGTACTTTCTGTAATTCAAAATTAAAAAAAGAAATCACTCACTATATTTTTGATTGCTCTGCTCTGAAAGAAGAAAGAAGAACCCTTATGCTCAAAACTGGGCAACTCTGTGCTTCACTTCCATCAATAATTGACAATATGACCCAGAATAAGTATATTGCTACGGCGTTTTATGGTTTCCACAAGCCCATATCTCAGAAGAAGGCCAAGTGACACTCACTCCTCACTTTCTTACTGCTACTCTTTTTGTGTTGTTTTTCTTGCTTCCCTCTTTCTCTTTCTTGTTTTTTTTTTTCTTTTTTTTTTTCTTTTTCTTCTGTCTATATCGTTATTTCCTTTGTCTCACTGCTTTGTTCTTATGCATACCTCTGGTGAATCCTGTATAGGGTCAGTGACCCTAAATAAAGGCTTTCTGTTATTGTTGTTGTTGATAAAAGAAAAATACATAAGAATAAATGATAAAATTGAGAAAATATGCAAGATAAATTTAGAAATGCCGTAAAAGTAATTTACTTATAAAAAAAAATTGAGAACCTATTGAATGAAAAAATAACTAAAAGAAAAGCATAAAGCTATTAAGTTGAACTAAGATTATAAGTTGACGCAGAGGGTTGATGAGGGTATATGGGATGTCTGAGTATGTTCCTGCAAAGAAAAAGCTTAATAAGTTCTGCAATGCAGTACGAACTTGTGTTAGTGAGGTACTGTTTTCATTAACAGAACGTTCAAGATATTCAGTCTGCATTATTAGTTCAGACTAGTAGGGAGAGGTATGTAGGTTGAAGAATGTGGAAAGGTAAAGGTAAACGCAAGAGATGTACTGCTGCCAATAATGATGGTACCCGGCTTGTATGATGAAAAAATATATTAAAATGATAAAATGATCAAAATGATGAACCGGGTAATAAAAAGAAAGAAAAAAAAAGAATCTAGCTGGGTATCCTGAGCTCACTATTGGGAACGATATAGCGAGGAAGGATGTTTCCAGTTGGATTAATAAAAAAAAATTCTGGCGAGCAAGAATCTCTTGAGGGGAATATATGGGATTTAGGAATGAAGAAAGGGAAGGTAGTTGCAAGGGTTGTTCTGTTGCCAATGATTATTTCACCCGACTTGAATGGTAATAAAAAAAAAGAAAAAATATGATTTGTAATGATGAGCCGGGTGATAAAAAAATAATCTAGTTGGATATCCTGAACTCACTATTGGGAATGATATAGCGAGGAAGGATTTCTCAGTTGGATTAATCAATGAAAAAAAATAGATGTTTGGCGAACAGGAAGCCCTTGTGGCAATGCATGAGAAGGTATGGGCAGGGGAGGTTAGAAGACGTCAACGATAAAATTAGAAAAACGCAATAGATAAAATATATAAATTCAAAAATATCTTAAATATTAAAAATATTATTAACGTTGTCAATATATTAAAAGTTTTTAAATGATGAGAAAGATGGTTGAAGTTATAATATGTTTGAATTTTCGCGGGTTACGTATATTCGAATTTCGATCTTTTTGTGGCTTTATGTTGGTACTCATGTCTCTCACTTATGCCGACAAGCCCGGCCATTTTGAATGTTCACTTAATTGTTGACAGCTGCTTTGCTTGCAGGTGTTTTGGATCGTCTTCGATTTTTACCTATTAAAAAAATGGATCAAAGAACCTGTATCAAATTTTGTGTGAAAAACGAAATTAAGTGCGCGGATGCATTCCGAATGTTGACTGTGGCATACGGAGAAGCTACCTTGGACCGAAGCAACGTTTATCGGTGGTACAAAATGTTCTCAGAAGGCCGAGAAGATGTGAACGACGAAGAGCGTACCGGACGCCCGAGCACTTCAACAACAGACGAAAAAATTAATGAAGTGGAGAAAATGATATTGGCCAATCGTCGAATCACCGTTAGAGAAGTTGCTGAGGACCTAAACATATCGATTGGCTCGTGCCATTCGATTTTTATCAATGATTTGGGCATGAGACGGGTCGCCGCGAAATTCGTACCAAAATTGCTCAATTGCGACCAAAAACAGCATCGCATGAACATTGCTAATGAGATGTTGGACTCTGTCCGCGACGACCCAAATTTGCTCCAGAGGGTCATAACTGGTGACGAAGCGTTGGTTTATGGTTATGACGTGGAAACCAAAGCTCAATCATCTCAATGGAAGCTGCCGCACGAACCAAGACCGAAAAAAAGCGCGCCAAGTTCGGTCGAATGTGAAAGTTTTGCTGACAGTTTTCTTCGATTGCAGGGGCGTGGTGCATCATGAGTTCTTGCCACAGGGTAGAACGGTCAATAAGGAATATTACCTGCAAGTTATGCGCAATTTGCGCGAAGCAATCCGCCAGAAACGCCCGGATTTGTGGAAGAACAAAAATTGGCTTTTGCACCACGATAACGCCCCTGCTCACACATCGTTGCTTGTGCGCGACTTTTTGGCCAAAAACAACACACTAATGATGCCGCAGCCACCGTATTCCCCAGATCTGGCCCCCTGTGACTTTTTCTTGTTCCCTAAACTGAAGAGGCCCATGAAAGGACGACGTTCCGCTACGCTTGACGAGATAAAGACGGCATGGAAGGAGGAGCTGAAAAAGATTTTTAAAAAATGAATTTTTGAAGTGCTTCGAAGATTGGAAAAACCGTTGGCACAAGTGTATAATATCTCATGGGGATTTCTTTGAAGGGGACAAAATAGGTATTCATGAATAAATAAATAAATTTTGAAAAAACACAAAAGTCGCGATACTTTTTGAACACACCTTCGTAAGCCTAGAGATGATGAAAAATGCGATTTGAAAAAAAAAGAAGATATAATTAGTTGTTGATGGCTGACGTCATTGCTAATGATGGTTAAATGAAACACAAAATAATAATAAAGATTAATATAATTGATTAATGTTAAAATGTTTTATATATAGATCTAATGTTATATTAATTTAAATAGTAATGTGGCAGGTAAAATAATGAATTTGATGAATTTATAATAATGATGCTATTGCTATAAAAATAGGATATCGATTCAGTAGTAAATTTGGAAAGGAAAAAAAACGGAGATAGTGTTACATGAAGAGAGTTCTGTAAAAAAAAATTCTCCTACCAGATGGATGGGTCTTGTGGAGTGGGCTGCGATGAGGCTTGATGATCACTTTTTGCGGTGGTTGCCATGGGAGATAGTAGATGCTGGTAAGCGAGGCAATACGAGGATTTCTCGAAGAATCTTGTCTGTCTGTTCAAGCCGATGGAGGAAGATGTTCGTGGCGCAGGAGCTGTCGATGGGGGTGATGATGATCTCCTCGGTGCGAGGTATGGGTAGTCCTCGCATGGCGTCTTTGAGATGGTCCACTGGATCGTCAAGGTGGAGGGCAAGTAGAAGGAGCATCCACACGAATGCGCCGTTGACCACAGGTGCCGCTGTCATCCTCTGCATGCCGCTGTCCTCAGTTATCCTGTCGACTTTCTGTAATATTGTTGCAAATGCCGACGTATGGATAAGCTGGCAGTCGTGAACGTGAGGCGAGTGTTGGTGTTCTTCCCGCACGCGGACAACAAGAAGCAGAGGCAGGGCTGGATGTTAACACCGAGGGTGATCGGGGACAGCCCACGGGACAGAGGTAGAGGTCATGACACAAACTTGGATGCTTATCACCGAGACATGGAGAGAGAGACTGTGTGTGAGAGACAGGCTGAAGCGGACTGCCGAGAAACACCACCTAGAACCATCTGCTGCTGACCCCCTGCCAAAATCTGTCATGTTTTCAGGGGTTGTCTATAAAGAGTCCCTGGGGGCCCCACATGGGCTGGGCGTTGCCATTTTCCTCCTCTCTCCCCAGCTGTCCCCAGCTGACCGCTCTTTTGATTTTTATTTAGACGTCACCATTTTTAGTTCAAATACAAATAAGGGTGTACAGGTTATATTAATAAAGATATAGCATATATACAAAATATGGGGGTGGTAGCAAATAGAAACTATACATTTTAATAAAAGGTATGATATTTTAAGGCATCGGCTCTAACTAATTGGGAAATATGTGGCATATACTAAAAGTGTCATTAATATACAGTTTTAAAATATACGATATATATTTTATGAATAATTTGTTGTTAGAGAAAGGGTTGATAAGAAAAGGATCGATAAGATAAAGGGTTGAGGTGCAGTCATGATTAGAAAAAGATAATTATTTTACCGTCAAGTAGCTTTTATTTTCAATTACTTGAGGAAATATTACACATATTATATATAATATAAATATATATTATAATATCAACTATATTAATTAAATCAAATACCTAAACACTAATATAATACAATTTTTGCCATCGCACACTCTTTTTTCCTGTAGTTTATGTGTTACTTCTGTATTGCTATTCTATGTCACTTCTAATATTTATTAATGATGTACTTTCAGTATGAAGGAAATTGCAATCGGGGGAATTCTCGGGCGAAGCCGGGTCATATGTCTAGTCTATATATAAAATTGAATAGTCTATATATGAATATCTAGTCTGTATATAAAATTGAATGTCTGTCTGTCTGTACACTATAGATTCAAAAACCATACATCCAATCGCCGTGAAATTTTGGGATATTATTAGGTATATCCCCGGGAAGGTTTTTGAAAAATAATTTCATGAATATCTTGAATATATTTAGAGTTATTTGCAGATTTGTATATTTAACTCGCAAGCAGCGCCCCCATTGCGACGATGAAAACAAGTTTTTTTTATCTATAAGTTTTATTATCACTAAGTTTGTTATCTTAAAGATAATTTTTCAAAAGTAAGATTTTCTACCTAATAATTCTTACAAGTCAAAGTTAGTTTTATCATTTATCTATAACATTTATATTGGGAGAATAGATAAAATGATGATTTTGTAATGTAGAAAATTAGAAAAGACAAAATTCAGGATGACACGGCAATTTATTTGAGATAAGTCTGTTATCTTGATAATTTATCAAAAGTAAGATTTTCTACCTAATAATTCTTACAAGTCAAAGTTAGTTTTATCATTTATCTACAACATATATATTGGGAGAATAGATAAAATGATGATTTTGTAATGTAGAAAATTAGAAAAGACAAAATTCAGGATGACACGGAAATTTATTTGAGACAAGAATAATGATAATTAATATTGATTTTATTCAACTTATCGAGTATTTTTCAAGATACCGGGAAAAAAATTTCAATTTATCGAGAGATTCAAATTTACGAGTTTCAAATTATCAAAATATATCTCTTTTTTTATAAGTTTATTATATTAAATATTATTTATCAAAAGTAAGATTTCTGCCTATTAAATGCGCACAAGTCAAAGTTAGTTTTATCATTAATCTACAACATATATATTGGGAGAATTGATTATTTATCAAAAGTAAATGGTTTTGTTTACAAACAATATGTGTATTCAATATGGTGGTCAATAGTCAAATAATCAGTTTTTTTTAATTAAATAATATAATTTTTTTAAATATATAAGTTTTTTTTTGTTGTAATTTTTAGTAAACAAAAAATATTAGAAAAATATGTTTAGCTATATATATCTTTGGCAATATTATTTGCCCCCCAATGCATTAGGAAAGACAAAATTCAGGATGACACGGCACACAGGACGCGGGAAAAAATGTTCACTTTATCGAGAGATTCAAATTTACGAGTTTCAAATTATCAAAAAATATATATATCTATATATATAAAAATGAATGTATGTGTGTGTGTCTGTTTGTTTGTTTGTCCTTTATGCCTGACCAAACCACTCATTGGATCGCCATGAAACTTTGGGAAGTTATTTAGTATAGTACTGGGAAGGTTTCTAGCAAATAAAATTTTTGAAATAACTTTTCGCCTAGAAATAATCAAGATAAATATTCTAATTTATCTGTTATAATTCAACAATCTGCTCTAAATATTATCATGATGATACGATGATTTTGTAATGTAGAAAATTAGGAAAGACAAAATTCAGGATGACACGGCGATTTATTTGAGACAAGAATAATGATACAATTCAAAGGCAAGATACTATTCCTTTAACTTCCAATTACCGAGGGAACCAATTAATATTGATTTTATTCAACTTATAGAGTATTTTTCAAGGGACCGGGAAAAAATGTTCACTTTATCGAGAGATTCGTTAAACAAACCTTTACTCGGGTAAAACCCGGGCGAAGCCGGGTACATCCATACAAGAATAATGATACAATTCCAAGGCAAGATACTATTCCTTTAACTTCCAATTACCGAGGGAACCAATTAATATTGATTTTATTCAACTTATCGAGTATTTTTCAAAGGACCGGAAAAAAATGTTCACTTTATCAAGAGATTCGTTAGACAAACTTTTACTCGGGTAAAACCCGGGCGAAGCCGGGTACGTCCGCTAGTTTTTTAATAAGTTTTTAGAGAATTGTTTTAACAAATGTTCGCTAGACAAACCTTTACTCGGGTAAAACCCCGGGCGAAGCCGAGTACGTTTTATAAGTTTATAGAGAATTGTTTTAACAAATGTTCGTTAGACAAACATTCACTCGGGTAAAACCTCGGGCGAAGCCGGGTACATCCGCTAGTCTATATTAATAAAATGCAAATTTCATAAGTGTTGTTCACTAAAAACTTTCGTTACAATGCATCAATTTCGGCCAAATTTTCAACATTTATGTAAAACGAGATGGAGCAGGTTTTGCTTAACATCAAAATATTTTTCCCTAACATTAACATGCGTAACTTCGCTGTTATCGATTAAATACAAAAAATTCAACAGAGTTAATTTATTATATATATAAATACAAAATTAAATTTCAACAGAGTTAATTTTTTTACATACTAGCTAATAATCTCAATCTAAAAAATATTCAAAACAAGCAATTTTAAGATAACACCATATGTAAAACAGTCGGCCAAGAAAACAAATAACGTGTAATATATATATAATAAATATAATATAGTGTAGAAACTATATAACAAAATTATAACAGTGATTCTAATTTTAAAACTTAAGGAGCAAACTGATAATAATGATAACTTATATCAGTTAGATTTGATTAGATTAGCAAGCTAAATCTAAATTAATTATAATAATAAATAGTTATTTAATTTTATAGTCCATTTTTGTATTAAGATTATCTTCACTATTATGATCATTTAAATTCAAATTATAAAATTTGTAAAATGTTATTAATTTGTAGATAGAGAGAGAAAAAAAAATCCTTTACTTCTACTACATCCTCAAGTTAATTATATATTTATAATTAATAACAATAAAAATTAACAAAGTAACGTCTATTACATCGGCTTTTACACGTCATTCAGACATACTCTAATCCTATATATAGAATAATCGAAGAGAGAATATATATAATAGTTAGAAAAAAGAGAGAAAGACAGAACCATGCACTTTTAATCAAACTAATAATAAGGAAAAAAAAAAGAGTTTTATAAAGAAGGTAGATAAGATTGTTAGTATATATATATATTTTTTTTTTATGATTTTATATTTTATCCTTTTTTTTTTTAAAGATTTTTAAAGGTTTTTTTATTTTATAATATGATTATAAATAGTTGTATTTAGTAATATATCTATAGTATGAATTAACATTTGTTATAAGTTTGGATATTATGTTTTGAAACCCTAATGGTAGACCAGACATACACAAAAGACTTTAAATTGAAATGAATTGGAAAAAGAGATCTGCTGGAACGGGGATCTTCAGATAAAAATTCCAGCGACATTTCACCCCTTCTTTATTATGTCATAGATCTCTTTTAAACCGGATTTTATGTGTTAATATTAAGTTGTTTCAGTGAAATATTTAAATGAACATATATAACAGATACAAGTGTTAACAAATTCAAACTGTAAACCTACCTCGGCCGCTGCGTCCTCCATTGTGAGTATCTATTTCTGGCTGACACATTTCGCGGGAGGGGAATGTCCCCCCATATTTCAAATTTAGACCATTTATTCAGAATTATTTTGAACAACAAGAAAATTAAAGAAGAAAGGAAAAATAGTTAAAGGAAGAAAGCTAAATTTTATAATCTTTACAGCTAGTTATATCAAAATAACTGATTTAACACTTATTCATCTTTTAATATTCCTTTAAAAAGGCAAATTATAAGAGTTTAATAAAGCTATTAATTGTGCAAATTCACCTTTATTTAACTTCCATTTTCCTCCCCAGAAATTGGAGATTAAACAAAAATGAACTATATACTTTAACACTTTAAAAATCTTGTGAAAAAATCTTTTAATCAGTTATTTAATCAAAGTTTAATTAACTGTTAAAGGTTATAAATTTGTATTAGTTAATATTAAGAGAAATTATAGAAAGTTGATTTCATAAATGGATATTTCCATTTATTTTTTTTTTTAATATTTTATAATTGATATACTGTTGAAATATTTTACTTGTTTGATACTAAATTTGTTTTTAATAAATTCCATGTTTAAATTTTTAACATCTTCTATGAAATTATCTAATATATTATTTATTCTATAAAATCTTAGAAACTGACCATAATATATACCTTTACAGCAATTTAATGATATATTAGAATTCATATTACAGTATTTTATAATATTGAAATTATAATTACTCTTTTTATTATAAACTCTAACAGCACTATTTGTAAGGTCTATATTCAAGTCTAAAAAGTTAACTTTTTTGTTTCTATAAATTTTTTCATTGTTCTTAAGTTTCAAGTATTTAGGATATATTTCAGGTATTAATTTTTTAAACAGTGGATTATTAAATATTATTATGTCATCTACATATCGGAATATTTGCCAATTAATATTATTTTGTAGAAAGTATTCTCTTTCGTACCAGAACAATATTAGATTTGCTAATAATGGACTAGAAGAAGTACCCATGGGAACGCCTTCTGATTGAATATATATTTTATTTTTAAATTCTATATAGTTAAAATTTAAAAATGTTTCCAGTAGAGTTTTTGCTGTTTTAAGATCTAATTTAAATGTTTTATATCTGTTATGAATAATTTTAATGTAGAAAGTTTTGTCATTAATGAATTCATTAAATAAATTGGTTATTTTATTATTTAGATCTCTTAAATTTATTTTAGAATATAGGTCCTCAAAGTCAAATGTGTGTACTGTTTCAATGTTTGACCAATTGTTCATTAAATAATTAATGATTTTTTTATTTGAGTCGATAAATTTATAATTATATTTATTAGTTAATTTATTTATAATAAATTGTAGTGTTGAGGCTAATTGTATATCAATATTTTTTATGACTGAATTTATACCAGATGTGATTGTTCTGAAAGAAATAGGTTTTTTGTGTAGTTTAGGAATTATATAGAACTTTGGTATGTTTGGATTTTTGTGGTTATTATAAATTTTTAGTGAATTTTCAACATTTTTGATGTCTTTTTTGATTTTTGTGCCTGTAGTTCTAGCAAAAGTGTATTTATGATTATTATCAATTTCCTTTTTTAGTATATCGTGGTATAGATTTTTACAAATTAAAGATAAATTATTGGGACATTTATCTATAGGAGTGATAATATAGTCCTTCTGTAAATTAATTATATTTTCTTTAAAAGAAGGAATGTCTGAATTGGGTTTTGTGTATTTAAGTGTATTATTATAATAATTTATAATTTCCTTTTTAATATTATGTTTCCATTCCAGAAAAGTAAATTCTGGAATACTGTATTTTATACTAGTTTTATTTATGAAAATATCTATATCTTTTAATATAGATTTAATTGTATTATTATAATTGTGTTTAATTTGAGGTATATATTTATACCCTTTATTTAAAATTTCTTGATATTCTGGATTTAAAAAAGAAAAGTTGCTAGTTAATATATGACCTGAGAACTTATATTTATCAATATAGTTGTTGCAATTACATTTAATTTTTTTAAAATTTGCCAAATTATTAATAAATTGGTTATAATTGCAAACTAAATTACCTATATTTTTATTGTATCTCCAGATTGTTTTAAAATTTAAATTTTTTATAGGGAAAAGATTATTGATGATTTGGTTATTAAAAATATCATTAAATTTAATATGATTAAATAAATTGTTATTAAATTTAATGATAATATTAATGTTATTAGTAGTTTGTTTAATTTTTCTGTATTTAAAGATGTCGTGTGTGATATCTATTAATCTGTTAGTCAGATTATGAATTTTAATATATTCTATGAGTTTGATAAATTTATTATTATTTAGTTTAAATAATGTTTTAATAAATTTATCGACGAAGTTGTTAGTGTACATTTGTTTTGGGTCCAGTAATTCTTCAAATTCAATGTAACCTAATTTATTTGTAGTTTTACCTCTAGTTTTATTAGGTTTAGTTTTAAATTCATTTTTTTTTTGTATTTGCAACTGATTTCATAGGTTGAAATTTCTTCTGTTTGTGGTTTGTATGTGTAGTTTAATTCGTCGTTAAGTCCATAAGGGAATAATGTGTTGTGTTTATAAATGTAGTTGTTTTCTAATAATAGTCGTTGTTTTTTGTTTTGACATATGTCTAGTATTTCTATCTTAAAGTTGTTAAAAGTATGTAATTGATTGTGTTCTTTCATATATATATTACCAATTGATTTTTTAGCGTGGTTTCTATGTAGGTTTATTCGTATATTTAATGGATTACAAGTTTGTCCTATATATGATAGTTGACAAATTTGGCATGTTAATTTATAAATAGTATTCACTAATTTACAACTAGTTGTTTGAAAAGTGTCATGGTTCTTAAGAGAGGGACAAGTTTGACAATTTTTTCTTAGGCAATTCTTAGCGAGTTTAAATTAACATAAAAGAGGTGCTAACACTAATATGTTTGTAGTTTTTTTTAGTTTTTTTAGTTTGTTATTCTTATGAATTTTTAAATATATTTTACTTAATTGTTTTTGTGGTGATAAAATTTGTAATAAATTGAATAATTAATCTATAAATATATAGATATTACTGTTTGTTATCTGTTATATTTTTAAAAATAACTAATAAAAAAAACATCTTTAAACTAACTAAACAATGAAAAAAACAAAAGTTCTGAAATTATTTTTTCTAGAATTACTTTTATAATTTAATTTATAATAATCAAACAATGAAAGATAATTAAAATTTGTATGAAGATTTATTTATATTAGAATATCTAATATAATTTAATTTGTATATTATGTTATATATAAAAAATATATCATAGAGCAAGCTCATATGAATTAATATAGTGTAGAAACTATATAACAAAATTATAACAGTGATTCTAATTTTAAAACTTAAGGAGCAAACTGATAATAATGATAACTTATATCAGTTAGATTTGATTAGATTAGCAAGCTAAATCTAAATTAATTATAATAATAAATAGTTATTTAATTTTATAGTCCATTTTTGTATTAAGATTATCTTCACTATTATGATCATTTAAATTCAAATTATAAAATTTGTAAAATGTTATTAATTTGTAGATAGAGAGAGAAAAAAAAAATCCTATACTTCTACTACATCCTCAAGTTAATTATATATTTATAATTAATAACAATAAAAATTAACAAAGTAACGTCTATTACATCGGCTTTTACACGTCATTCAGACATACTCTAATCCTATATATAGAATAATCGAAGAGAGAATATATATAATAGTTAGAAAAAAGAGAGAAAGACAGAACCATGCACTTTTAATCAAACTAATAATAAGGGAAAAAAAAAAAGAGTTTTATAAAGAAGGTAGATAAGATTGTTAGTATATATATATATATTTTTTTTATGATTTTATATTTTATCCTTTTTTTTTTTAAAGATTTTTAAAGGTTTTTTTATTTTATAATATGATTATAAATAGTTGTATTTAGTAATATATCTATAGTATGAATTAACATTTGTTATAAGTTTGGATATTATGTTTTGAAACCCTAATGGTAGACCAGACATACACAAAAGACATTAAATTGAAATGAATTGGAAAAAGAGATCTGCTGGAACGGGGATCTTCAGATAAAAATTCCAGCGACATTTCACCCCTTCTTTATTATGTCATAGATCTCTTTTAAACCGGATTTTATGTGTTAATATCAAGTTATTTCAGTGAAATATTTAAATGAACATATATAACAGATACAAGTGTTAACAAATTCCAACTGTAAACCTACCTCGACCGCGGCGTCCTCCATTGTGAATATCTATTTCTGGCTGACACATGTTGCGGGGGGGGGGGGGGCATTTCAAATTTAGACCATTTATTCTGAATTTTTTGAACAACAAGAAAATTAAAGAAGAAAGGAAAAATAGTTAAAGGAAGAAAGCTAAATTTTATAATCTTTACAGCTAGTTATATCAAAATAACTGATTTAACACTTATTCATCTTTTAATATTCCTTTAAAAAGGCAAATTATAAGAGTTTAATAAAGCTATTAATTGTGCAAATTCACCTTTATTTAACTTCCATTTTCCTCCCCAGAAATTGGAGATTAAACAAAAATGAACTATATACTTTAACACTTTAAAAATCTTGTGAAAAAATCTTTTAATCAGTTATTTAATCAAAGTTTAATTAACTGTTAAAGGTTATAAATTTGTATTAGTTAATATTAAGAGAAATTATAGAAAGTTGATTTCATAAATGGATATTTCCATTTATTTTTTTTTAAATATTTTATAATTGATATACTGTAGAAATATTTTACTTGTTTGATACTAAATTTGTTTTTAATAAATTCCATGTTTAAATTTTTAACATCTTCTATGAAATTATCTAATATATTATTTATTCTATAAAATCTTAGAAACTGACCATAATATATACCTTTACAGCAATTTAATGATATATTAGAATTCATATTACAGTATTTTATAATATTGAAATTATAATTACTCTTTTTATTATAAACTCTAACAGCACTATTTGTAAGGTCTATATTCAAGTCTAAAAAGTTAACTTTTTTGTTTCTATAAATTTTTTCATTGTTCTTAAGTTTCAAGTATTTAGGATATATTTCAGGTATTAATTTTTTAAACAGTGGATTATTAAATATTATTATGTCATCTACATATCGGAATATTTGCCAATTAATATTATTTTGTAGAAAGTATTCTCTTTCGTACCAGAACAATATTAGATTTGCTAATAATGGACTAGAAGAAGTACCCATGGGAACGCCTTCTGATTGAATATATATTTTATTTTTAAATTCTATATAGTTAAAATTTAAAAATGTTTCCAGTAGAGTTTTTGCTGTTTTAAGATCTAATTTAAATGTTTTATATCTGTTATGAATAATTTTAATGTAGAAAGTTTTGTCATTAATGAATTCATTAAATAAATTGGTTATTTTATTATTTAGATCTCTTAAATTTATTTTAGAATATAGGTCCTCAAAGTCAAATGTGTGTACTGTTTCAATGTTTGACCAATTGTTCATTAAATAATTAATGATTTTTTTATTTGAGTCGATAAATTTATAATTATATTTATTAGTTAATTTATTTATAATAAATTGTAGTGTTGAGGCTAATTGTATATCAATATTTTTTATGACTGAATTTATACCAGATGTGATTGTTCTGAAAGAAATAGGTTTTTTGTGTAGTTTAGGAATTATATAGAACTTTGGTATGTTTGGATTTTTGTGGTTATTATAAATTTTTAGTGAATTTTCAACATTTTTGATGTCTTTTTTGATTTTTGTGCCTGTAGTTCTAGCAAAAGTGTATTTATGATTATTATCAATTTCCTTTTTTAGTATATCGTGGTATAGATTTTTACAAATTAAAGATAAATTATTGGGACATTTATCTATAGGAGTGATAATATAGTCCTTCTGTAAATTAATTATATTTTCTTTAAAAGAAGGAATGTCTGAATTGGGTTTTGTGTATTTAAGTGTATTATTATAATAATTTATAATTTCCTTTTTAATATTATGTTTCCATTCCAGAAAAGTAAATTCTGGAATACTGTATTTTATACTAGTTTTATTTATGAAAATATCTATATCTTTTAATATAGATTTAATTGTATTATTATAATTGTGTTTAATTTGAGGTATATATTTATACCCTTTATTTAAAATTTCTTGATATTCTGGATTTAAAAAAGAAAAGTTGCTAGTTAATATATGACCTGAGAACTTATATTTATCAATATAGTTGTTGCAATTACATTTAATTTTTTTAAAATTTGCCAAATTATTAATAAATTGGTTATAATTGCAAACTAAATTACCTATATTTTTATTGTATCTCCAGATTGTTTTAAAATTTAAATTTTTTATAGGGAAAAGATTATTGATGATTTGGTTATTAAAAATATCATTAAATTTAATATGATTAAATAAATTGTTATTAAATTTAATGATAATATTAATGTTATTAGTAGTTTGTTTAATTTTTCTGTATTTAAAGATGTCGTGTGTGATATCTATTAATCTGTTAGTCAGATTATGAATTTTAATATATTCTATGAGTTTGATAAATTTATTATTATTTAGTTTAAATAATGTTTTAATAAATTTATCGACGAAGTTGTTAGTGTACATTTGTTTTGGGTCCAGTAATTCTTCAAATTCAATGTAACCTAATTTATTTGTAGTTTTACCTCTAGTTTTATTAGGTTTAGTTTTAAATTCATTTTTTTTGTATTTGCAACTGATTTCATAGGTTGAAATTTCTTCTGTTTGTGGTTTGTATGTGTAGTTTAATTCGTCGTTAAGTCCATAAGGGAATAATGTGTTGTGTTTATAAATGTAGTTGTTTTCTAATAATAGTCGTTGTTTTTTGTTTTGACATATGTCTAGTATTTCTATCTTAAAGTTGTTAAAAGTATGTAATTGATTGTGTTCTTTCATATATATATTACCAATTGATTTTTTAGCGTGGTTTCTATGTAGGTTTATTCGTATATTTAATGGATTACAAGTTTGTCCTATATATGATAGTTGACAAATTTGGCATGTTAATTTATAAATAGTATTCACTAATTTACAACTAGTTGTTTGAAAAGTGTCATGGTTCTTAAGAGAGGGACAAGTTTGACAATTTTTTCTTAGGCAATTCTTAGCGAGTTTAAATTAACATAATCTTTAATTTGTAAAAATCTATACCACGATATACTAAAAAAGGAAATTGATAATAATCATAAATACACTTTTGCTAGAACTACAGGCACAAAAATCAAAAAAGACATCAAAAATGTTGAAAATTCACTAAAAATTTATAATAACCACAAAAATCCAAACATACCAAAGTTCTATATAATTCCTAAACTACACAAAAAACCTATTTCTTTCAGAACAATCACATCTGGTATAAATTCAGTCATAAAAAATATTGATATACAATTAGCCTCAACACTACAATTTATTATAAATAAATTAACTAATAAATATAATTATAAATTTATCGACTCAAATAAAAAAATCATTAATTATTTAATGAACAATTGGTCAAACATTGAAACAGTACACACATTTGACTTTGAGGACCTATATTCTAAAATAAATTTAAGAGATCTAAATAATAAAATAACCAATTTATTTAATGAATTCATTAATGACAAAACTTTCTACATTAAAATTATTCATAACAGATATAAAACATTTAAATTAGATCTTAAAACAGCAAAAACTCTACTGGAAACATTTTTAAATTTTAACTATATAGAATTTAAAAATAAAATATATATTCAATCAGAAGGCGTTCCCATGGGTACTTCTTCTAGTCCATTATTAGCAAATCTAATATTGTTCTGGTACGAAAGAGAATACTTTCTACAAAATAATATTAATTGGCAAATATTCCGATATGTAGATGACATAATAATATTTAATAATCCACTGTTTAAAAAATTAATACCTGAAATATATCCTAAATACTTGAAACTTAAGAACAATGAAAAAATTTATAGAAACAAAAAAGTTAACTTTTTAGACTTGAATATAGACCTTACAAATAGTGCTGTTAGAGTTTATAATAAAAAGAGTAATTATAATTTCAATATTATAAAATACTGTAATATGAATTCTAATATATCATTAAATTGCTGTAAAGGTATATATTATGGTCAGTTTCTAAGATTTTATAGAATAAATAATATATTAGATAATTTCATAGAAGATGTTAAAAATTTAAACATGGAATTTATTAAAAACAAATTTAGTATCAAACAAGTAAAATATTTCAACAGTATATCAATTATAAAATATTTAAAAAAAAATAAATGGAAATATCCATTTATGAAATCAACTTTCTATAATTTCTCTTAATATTAACTAATACAAATTTATAACCTTTAACAGTTAATTAAACTTTGATTAAATAACTGATTAAAAGATTTTTTCACAAGATTTTTAAAGTGTTAAAGTATATAGTTCATTTTTGTTTAATCTCCAATTTCTGGGGAGGAAAATGGAAGTTAAATAAAGGTGAATTTGCACAATTAATAGCTTTATTAAACTCTTATAATTTGCCTTTTTAAAGGAATATTAAAAGATGAATAAGTGTTAAATCAGTTATTTTGATATAACTAGCTGTAAAGATTATAAAATTTAGCTTTCTTCCTTTAACTATTTTTCCTTTCTTCTTTAATTTTCTTGTTGTTCAAAAAAATTCTGAATAAATGGTCTAAATTTGAAATATGGGGGGACATTCCCCTCCCGCGACATGTGTCAGCCAGAAATAGATACTCACAATGGAGGACGCAGCGGCCGAGGTAGGTTTACAGTTTGAATTTGTTAACACTTGTATCTGTTATATATGTTCATTTAAATATTTCACTGAAACAACTTAATATTAACACATAAAATCTGGTTTAAAAGAGATCTATGACATAATAAAGAAGGGGTGAAATGTCGCTGGAATTTTTATCTGAAGATCCCCGTTCCAGCAGATCTCTTTTTCCAATTCATTTCAATTTAAAGTCTTTTGTGTATGTCTGGTCTGCCATTAGGGTTTCAAAACATAATATCCAAACTTATAACAAATGTTAATTCATACTATAGATATATTACTAAATACAACTATTTATAATCATATTATAAAATAAAAAAACCTTTAAAAATCTTTTAAAAAAAAAAGGATAAAATATAAAATCATAAAAAATATATATATATATATACTAACAATCTTATCTACCTTCTTTATAAAACTCTTTTTTTTTTTCCTTATTATTAGTTTGATTAAAAGTGCATGGTTCTGTCTTTCTCTCTTTTTTCTAACTATTATATATATTCTCTCTTCGATTATTCTATATATAGGATTAGAGTATGTCTGAATGACGTGTAAAAGCCGATGTAATAGACGTTACTTTGTTAATTTTTATTGTTATTAATTATAAATATATAATTAACTTGAGGATGTAGTAGAAGTAAAGGATTTTTTTTTTTTCTCTCTCTCTATCTACAAATTAATAACATTTTACAAATTTTATAATTTGAATTTAAATGATCATAATAGTGAAGATAATCTTAATACAAAAATGGACTATAAAATTAAATAACTATTTATTATTATAATAAATATAATATATATAATATAACGGTATAATAACGGTATAAAGAAATAATGAGCCTATCGTTCAAATTTATAATTGTAACGAATAGTATTTCAATTAAAACATTTTAAAAACACACAGTTTGGAACGGGACGTTTCACAAGAGTGACATCCATGGCGCCAATTTATAATTGTAACGAATAGTATTTGAATTAAAACGTTTTTAAAATATATAAGCACTCGGGTAAAACCCGGACGTTGCCAGGGCCATTCGTATTATATAAATATATTGACACGTTTCTGAATTTTGTAATTAATTTTGTAATTTGTTTTTCATTGATTTTTAATGTGTGATCAATAACTCTTATCATCATTGAAAAAAAAGAACAATTAATAAACAAAAGAACAGCAACATGGTAAATTTGCCTCTTTATTTAAAACAAACAAACAAATTAGATAAAGATTTAAAATAAAACATTTCTTTAAAAGTTAAAAGCAAAAATAAAACGTTACATAAAATATTTGGCGCAGCTACGAAAGGATTAAAATATAAATCAAAAAAGGCTTCGACGAAAGAAAAAGTAAGTACAATGGCAGTAAATGTAAACAAATTAGAGAAATTTAGCGGTGATAAAGGTTCAATTCGGCCTGAATCATGGCTTAAACTATATGAATTGGAAACTGGTAAACTAGATGAAGTCGATAGAATCAATAATCTAATTTATTATTTATCAAAAGATGCTTTAGAATGGTTTGCTGATGAAATATTGAGCAACGCATCCATTAAAAAATGGGATACTGTTAAACTCAAATTAATTCAGTGCTTTGGTTATAAAGTTGAAAGCCCTATAGTTGCAGCATCAAAAAGAAGACTTAAAAAAGAAGAAACCGTGGAAGATTATTTTAGAGATAAAATTAGATTATTAAATCAAACAAGCCTCAATAATGTCGAGAAGCTAAAAATGTTAACGGATGGATTGCCATTAGATTGGAAAAATTATCTCGTAACAGCCCAGCCTAAAGATCCATCACATTGGATGCAGATTGCCATGGAGATTGAACAAAACAATAATCAAATAAGGCAACAACAGAGAAGTAAAACCAAGGTTTTTAATATAACTACACCTACAGTCTCAAAAAATTGCCCATATTGGTGTCCTATTTGTAAGAAAAAAGGATTGTATTTTAAACATTGGATAAGTGATTGCAGAGATTATGATCCTAATTATAAAGACAAGCTTAAACACCAAGCAACTAATATCACCACAGATGTTAATCAAACCATAGCTGATTCACTTTGCATAGCAAATACCAATTTTCCTTATAGATTTGTTAATGTTGAAGTTTTACTTAATAATATTCCAGTTCCATCTTTTATTGATACCGGGTCAACTATTTCATTAATGAGCTGTTCGCTTTTAAAACAACATAAGTTAAAATTGAATGTAAACGATAGAATCAAAATTAAACAAGTAGTTAGTTTTGCATATACTTTAGGATCAGTAGAAGTATTTTTGAAAATCCATTCTAAACTTGTCGGGTGTAAGCTTCATGTAGTGAAAAACTTTAGCTATCCATTGCTCATTGGACTTGATGTAGCAGGAAAAATTGGATTAGTAATTGACACAAAAGACAAAGCGGTGTATGTTAAAGGAAATGAATGTTTTTATATATCTCCTGAAACGCATCTTCCATCTGTTCAGCAAAAAGAGCTTAATCAATTACTTAAAGAAAATCAAGCATTGTTCAGCCAGCGTGAAACTGACATCGGAAGGATTGCTGTTCAACACAAGATACATACAATTGAACATCCACCCATCAGTTGTAGACCATATAGAAGACCACTTGCCGAATATGATGAAATAAAAAGACAAGTTGAAGAATTGAGTAGAAAGGGACTAATAAGAGAATCTCAGTCACCTTGGGCCTTCCTCGTAGTGTTGGTCTCTAAAAAGGATGGTTCACAAAGGATGTGCATAGATTACCGAAAACTGAATGCAATTACAATTGATGACAAGCAGCCTCTTCCATACATCCAAGATATGTTTGATCGCTTACATAATGCGAATTACTTCACAACACTTGACATAGCATGGGGCTATTGGCATGTTGAAATACATCCAGACTCAGTTGAGAAAACTGCTTTCATTACAAATGACGGGCATTATGAATTTTTGGTTATGCCATTTGGCTTGAAAAATGCTCTAAGTACTTTTCAGCGAATAATTCAGCATATTATTGGAAATCTTCTTTGGAACGGTGTTTGTAATTATCAAGATGATATTCTAATTTACAGCAGTACTTTTAAAGATCATATTGAACTCATGAAGAAAATATTTGACAAGCTTAAAGAAAACAATATCAAACTCAAGTTGAAGAAATGCTCCTTTGAAAAACAAGAAATAAGATATTTAGGTCATATCATAGGACATAACAAGATTAAACCTGACCCTGAAAAAACAAAGGCAATAAATGAGTTCCCTCAACCTAAAACAGTGAAGCAAGTAAGGCAGTTTTTGGGTTTAGCAGGTTACTACAGGAAATTTATTCCTAAATTTAGTGAAATTGCAGATCCTTTAACAAGCCTCACAAGAAAAAATAAGTTATTCAAATGGACTACTGAAGTTAACAAATCATTTCAGGAACTAAAGTCTCATTTATCCACAGATCCAGTTCTTTCTACATATGATCCTTCATTACCATGTAAGCTTTATACAGATGCATCTAAACTGGGAATTGGTGCTATTTTAGCTCAAATTGGAAATGATAATCAAGAACATGTAATTTCCTATTATTCAAGGAAACTTCTACCACATCAACAGAACTATTCTGCATTTGAGTTGGAATGCTTTGCTGTAGTTCAATCAGTTGAATACTTTGAAGTTTATCTTGAGAACAATACATTTGAAGTCATTACAGATCATTCGGCTTTGGAATGGCTCTTCAACGTAAGGAAACCAAAGGCAAAATATCTCCGATGGATAATTGAATTATCAACCAAGTCAATGAAAATAGTTCACAGATCAGGATCAAAGCAAACGCATGTTGATGCATTGTCAAGATCACCAGTGTCATTTCATATATCAATCCCCACTCTTCGACTACACCAACAAAAAGCGGATCTCAGTTTTGTAAAGAACTCTCATATTCATCGAGATCTTATTATGGCGAAACATAATGGAGTTCTAAAAACAGTTGTTCCAGAATCATTCCAAGAAGAAATTCTCAAAGAATACCACGATAATCATTCTCACCCCTCAATTAACAAGACAGTAAGATTGATAACACCATTTTATTGGTGGCAGAATGCTATCAGATGCATCAAAGACTATGTTCGCTCATGTAGAATATGTCAAATAATTAAATGCAGTCATAAACCATTTATTGGAGAATATGTTGCACCAAACTCTGATCTGAAACCACTGGAATTAATATCAATGGATACTATTGTGCTAGGCTCTGCAGCAAATGAAACCAAGCACAAATACATTCAAGTAATAATTGACCACCTAACAAGATTTGTTTGGGCTTTCCCTACTGTCACCAACACTTCTCAAGCAGTAATTCAATGTTTAGACAAAATCAACAAAACTGTTCCCCAAATCAAATGTATTTTAACCGACAACGGAAATAATTTTACATCAAAAGAATTTAACAAGTTTTTGAATGAGCATCAAATTCAACACACCTATTCGACGCCATATCATCCGCAGAGTAATGGACTGTGTGAAAAGATGAATGACACTATACTCACCAAATTAAGAACAAACCTTCAAGAGAATCCAAGACTAAAATGGTCATCATTACTTGCCAAAATTGTGAAAGATTATAATAGCACACCCCATGATGTCACTGGGTTTTCTCCAAATTTCCTACTTTTTGGTGATTGTGCAATACCAGAATTTTCTGAATCACCACATTTCACCATAGAAAATGCAAGGAAGAAAGCAATAGAAAATAGCGCAAAGCATAGAGAAAAGTGGAAAGCACGACACGATGCAAAACATCCGCAGTCGTCATTCAAAGTTGGTGATCTGGTCCTTCGTAAAATACCTAGTAATGATCCAAGTATGGTCAAAACATCCCCAAAGTATGAGGGTCCTTTTCAAATAACAAGAATAATATCTAGTGTTACGTGTGAATTATTGAAAGATGATTCCTCCTTGGTTAAAGTTCATGTGTCACAATTGAAACCATTTATTTTGCGAAAATAAATCCTTCAAGCCGAGGGATATGACACGTTTCTGAATTTTGTAATTAATTTTGTAATTTGTTTTTCATTGATTTTTAATGTGTGATCAATAACTCTTATCATCATTGAAAAAAAGAACAATTAATAAACAAAAGAACAGCAACATGGTAAATTTGCCTCTTTATTTAAAACAAACAAACAAATTAGATAAAGATTTAAAATAAAACATTTCTTTAAAAGTTAAAAGCAAAAATAAAACGTTACAATATAATAAAAATATAATGTAATGAATATTATTATCATAATAGTCCATGTTCCGGAAAATTATTTTCAATAATATTCGTTAGGCAAACTTTCACTCAGATAAAACCCGGGCGAAGCCGGGTACACATCCGCTAGTATATAATATAAATGAGTTTTAAAAATGGAAAAAAAAAATGCATCGGCCGGGAATCGAACCCGGGCCGCCTGCATGGCAGGCAGGCGAGCATTCTACCACTGAACCACCGATGCGTATAAAAAATGGCCATATTTGGGTATTCATTCCATTCCGGATTACTCCGCGTAAAAAAAAGTTCTTCAAATGAAAAAAAGAAATAGCCAAAAATACTAATCAAAATGTAGCCGAAAATTTTCCTCAGGTTTATAAAAAGCGACATGAAAAATTTGGTACCAATTGGTTCAGTAGTTTTTGAGTTTATCGCGAAAAAGACAGACAGACATTGACTTTTATATATAGAGAGATATATAAACCCTTATTGACTATGAAATCAATAACATTGAACAAATTATGATGCATTAGCGCGCCATCTGTTATGAAGCTATACAGTATCACTATAAAAGGAAGATCTAAAAATACAATATAACAGCAGTATGGTAGATTAAACTGGTGAAACCTCTGTGAGGGTTCACTACTGATGAGTCAAGCACTCCCAATAATTTACCATATTGCAGTAAGGGCAGTATAAATTGTTTAATTTTTAAAAGAATCATACACGTCTATAATAGTTTCGAATTTACAATTAACAAATTATAATAACGAATAACAAAACATGCTAAATTACAACAAAAATATGAATATACCAAATCACAGAATGGTAATATTGAAGAAAAAACATTAATAATAGAACTAACCTGATATATCTTGCCCTATGTCGTTTCCATAAATGTAACAATCCATCAACGAATAGGAGTTGCACGACTGAGAGATTTTTTATTGAATTTACCATCTTAATTATGTCTTTTGTCATATTTTCTCACTTATATTCTAGCGTGCTTATGTTCTTTTGGTTTTAAATAACTCAATTGATTGATCTAGAAGCTACTTCAACCTTGATTGAGTGATAATATAGAGCTTACAGTATGCTGACAATACCCCTTAGTACATACATGGTTGGTTTTTCTTTATTTATAAAGAAGATTTGAACATAAACGAAAAATCATAGACAAGTTGAAGGTATAATGTCTGTGAAAAAAATGAACATCAATAAAAATCATGAAGAACAAAGAAGAATGTTTTGACATGAAGAACAAAGGATGGTATTTAATTTTTAAATAACCTTTTGTATTTAGATATATAATCTTTTACATTTCATCATTTCTTACTTTTAAATTGTTGTGCTAAGTATATAAGCCAATAAATATATTTTATATCGAAATGCTCCAACTCTTCAATCGAAAATTAACAACACAAGTTGTTATATATTTGTATTAAATAAATATAAAAATATTTACATAGTTTATTTTATTCAGAAATTGGGAGGTAAGCTTTCACGTGGTCACGTTTCATCAGGCCACTGGCTCCGCAAAGACGTACAACACACATACAATAGAGATTTACAGAAATAAATATTCAAAAAATCAAATATAATACCATCCACAAACTATCAAACCTGGCTAAACCTATCCACCTCACTCTACAATATGAGGAATAATAAATATTTTTATTTATCTCTCTCTCCTGTTTTGGTCATTTTTTACGATTGAATACTATCACAACCTCGTGGATACAAGAATACGATGGTCCATACTCGCCTGCAATCGCGGGCCATGTCAGCTAACGGGAAGGACCTGTGGAGGCCGAGAGACTTCCTTCCAGCCTGCTGGAATGACAAACCACGGCAAACATACAAGCGGGGCCTGGAAATAGTACGGATGGCCACCACCGCTGCGTGGCGCGGCA
>CP092865.1:67797329-67810497 GCA_030710605.1 Cordylochernes scorpioides
TCGACACACAACAGATCCATTTCCACCTTTGGAGCCCTCCACAAGTCCTGGGACCGTGGCCGAAGAGGTCTCCGCTCCTATTAATAGGACTGCCCAAGGTAAGATCCCCCAGGCCCCTACTTCCATTCCTTCCTGCATCCATTCTGGATCCTCTAACTGCTGGGAAGAGATAGATTCTCTTTTCAACAAAAATTTTCACGAGGTAGCGGATATCGCTGCCTCTAACCTTCCTGCTACCACCTGTACTGGGTTATCTGATTCAGTGAAAGATGATGTAAGACGTATTTTCAATGCTTTACAGACTGAAGTGTTAAGAATCTTTTAAAAAATGTAAAACTAGTTGAACATGAGGTCACCTAACTTAAGAGAAGGTTGGCTAAGCCTCCCTCTCCTCCTAACCCCGTTAAAATGACCCCCCAACCAGATACTTCTACCATCCAACTTAGGTCCAACCAACCCACAACTGTACACCCTAGAGTGCCAGTGCGTTCAACCTACGCGCAGACGCTGAAGAACAGTATTGACTATGTGAAAATTGCCTCTGCTAACTCATCTTTCGAGGCCATCAGAGTCAAAATTGCCAAGACTCCACAGTTGAAGAGTTGTGATGTGACCGCAGTAACTGGGAAGGACAAAAAAACTTGTCCTTCACTTCCCAATTCTGCAGAATCAAAGCGGTTTGTGGACGGAATTAAGACTGCCAACATTGACGGTCTTAAAGTTTCGATTCCCGCATTGGGCACTTTTCTGATTTAAAAAAATGCTCCAATGGCCCCCGATTCTTGCAAATGTCCAACCCCACCAACGAGTGCAAGTAACCAAGCCAGGCTCTGGCACATTTGTAGACATGTGGTATACTTACAGTAAAAGCAGTCGCTAACTACCCACCATGATTATCATGGCCTGCACCACGTGTAGACATGTGGTGCACTTACAGTAAAAGCAGTCGCTAACTACCCACCATGATTATCATGGCCTGCACCATGTGTAGACATGTGGTGTACTTACAGTAAAAGCAGTCGCTAACTACCTACCATGATTACCATGGCCTGTACCATATGTAGACATGTGGTGCACTTACAGTAAAAGCAGTCGCCTACTTCTACCCACCATGATTATCATGGCCTGTACCACATATACTAGGGATAAGTAAAAAAAAACGAACAAAAAAACATATTCAATTATTTTTTAAAATATGGCTAATTTTATATTTAATTAGAGTTTTATTTACAATTATTATCCTACTAGACGAATGACCCGGGCAACGCCCGGGTTTACCCGATTAAATGTTTTATTCAAACACTATTCTTTACAATTATAAATTGGCGCCGTGGATGACACTCTTGTGAAACGTCCCGCTCCAAACTTTACAGTCAGATTAGTTACGATATAAATCTTCAAATCGAGCGAGCGTCTATAAATATTTCTATTTAGATCAAGTATTCTAATTAGTAAGCGAACTATTATTAATAAAATTTTAAAAAGATTTCGATTTTAAACGTATTTATAACCTTGATAGAGGGCGCTGTTCGTGAGCTAAGTAGAATCATTTGAATATATAGTTTTAATATTTAATTTATATATAATTTATATATAATACTAGCGGATGTGTACCCGGCTTCGCCCGGGTTTTATCCGAGTGAAAGTTTGCCTAACGAATATTATATATTATGAAGTATAATAAACAATGTTAAAGATTAGATTTAATTATTAATCAAGATTGTGTGTGAATATGTGAGAAAGATGTAATATCGTTGTTGTTTTCTTGGCCGACTGTTTTACATATGGTGTTATCTTAAAATTGCTTGTTTTGAATATTTTTTTAGATTGAGTTGAATGAATTGCTGAATTTTTTTTTTGTATTTATATATAAACTAGACGAATGGCCCGGGCAATGCCCGGGTTTTACCCGAGTGCGTATATATTTTAAAAATGTTTTAATTAAAATACTATTCGTTACAATTATAAATTGGCGCCGTGGATGTCTCTCTTGTGAAACGTCCCGCCCAAACTGTGTGTGTCTTGAAAATATAAAAATAAAAATGTGAACGGAAAAATATGTCCAGGGTAGCCTAGTGGTCATGGCATGTGCCCGGTAAGCGGAAGGTCGTGGGTTCGATTCCCATCCCTTGACACTTTTTTATTTTATCCATTCTGACCAAAATCTATCCATGAACTTCACACAGTGAACTTCACACAGAGAGAATAAGGCAATTATATAAGTAGATAATCCAAATTGTGCCTTATCACACACTATTTTTTTATTTGGCCTTATTACCTTGTGTTTATAATCTATGACGTAATGCCGGCGGCGCGCGCCCGTTGGCTGCCGGCGAGCACGTGACCTCCCTGTGCGCGCGCATCCGTGACAGAACCGGCCGGCCCATGACGGTCGTGACTATATATATAATGGATGGATAATAATAATAATATAATAATAATAATAATAAATTATTATTATTATTATTATTATTATTATCAGATTAGATAATGATAATGATCATAATGATGATGCGCGCGCATCCGTGACAGAACCCATGACGGTCGTGACTATATATGTTGATAAAATTAACTCTGTTGATTTTTTTTTTTGTATTTAATCGATAACAGCGAAGTTACGCATGTTAAAGTTAGGAAAAATATTTTGATGTTAAGCAAAACCTGCTCCATCTCGTTTTACATAAATGTTGAAAATTTGGTCGAAATTGATGCATTGTAACGAAAGTTTTTAGTGAACAACACTTATGAAATTTGCATTTTATTAATATAGAAGATATAGCCTAGTGGTCATGGCATCTGCCCGGTAAGCGGAAGGTCGTGGGTTCGATTCCCATCCCTTGACACTTTTTTTATTTTATCCATTCTGACCAAAATCTATCCGTGAACTTCACACAGTGAACTTCACACAGACAGAATAAGGCAATTATATAAGTAGATTAATAATAATAATAATTATCATTATAGATAATGATAATGATCATAATGATGATGCGCGCGTTGATGACCAAAATCTATCCGTGAACTTCACACAGTGAACTTCACACAGACAGAATAAGGCAATTATATAAGTAGACATTATTAATAAAATTTTGAAAAGATTTCGATTTTAAACGTATTTATAACCTTGATAGAGGGCGCTGTTCGTGAGCTAAGTAGAATAATTTGAATATATAGTTTTAATATTTAATTTATATATAATTTAAAATAACCTATCGTTGTCCTAGGTAGCCTAGTGGTCATCGCATCTGCCCGGTAAGCGGAAGGTCGTGGGTTCGATTCCCATCCCTTGACGCTTTTTTTATTTTATCCATTCTGACCAAAATCTATCCGTGAACTTCACACAGACAGAATAAGGCAATTATATAAGTAGATATAAGTATAATAATAATAATAATTATTATTATTATTAGATAATGATAATGATCATAATGATGATGCGCGCGTTGATGACCAAAATCTATCCGTGAACTTCACACAGTGAACTTCACACAGACAGAATAAGGCAATTATATAAGTAGATAATAATTATCATTAGATAATGATAATGATCATAATGATGATGCGCGCGTTGATGACCAAAATCTATCCGTGAACTTCACACAGTGAACTTCTCACAGACAGAATAAGGCAATTATATAAGTAGAAATAATAATAATTATCATTAGATAATGATAATGATCATAATGATGATGCGCGCGTTGATGACCAAAATCTATCCGTGAACTTCACACAGATAGAATAAGGCAATTATATAAGTAGATAATAATAATAATTATTATTATCATTAGATAATGATAATGATCATAATGATGATGCGCGCTTTGATGACCAAAATCTATCCTTGAACTTCACACAGTGAACTTCACACAGACAGAATAAGGCAATTATATAAGTAGATTAACTCATCAAATTCTTTGCTGAATACTCATATTTTAGAATATTGCCCCAATGTTCCTTATCCACCTACTTAATGGACGCTTTGTCTCTGGCTCATATTTACAAGTACTTATATGTAGGGGCCTTTTGATTATAAAGAAACCCCAAATTGGTGCACCTATCAATGTCGAATTAAGGGTTTGAAATTGTTTACTCTTTTCTTACTGACCAGGTGAATTCGATTCTGTTCCAAAATCACTTTATTAGATACCGCTCAACAAGAACAACCTAGTTTATGATAATTGAAACAAAGAATAATATGTAATGGTTATTCACATATTAAACAAAAGGTTAACGCGGGATTAAATCTCGGTTCATGACTGTCGGGAATCGAGGGTGTTATCCACTCGTCCCCGACTTTTTGCGTACTTTTATGGTACATTTTAAAAATAAGACTGATCAAGATGTTAGAAATTTTTAGAGAAATTTTAAATTAATTTTGTATAATATGAGCACATACTCCTAAAATAATTGTACTTACTTGCCAATTTTCTGATTTTAGGTAAAATTCCTAACACCTATTTTTTTTAGTGTTTTTAAATTTAATAATTTGTATTACTCGTGATATTAACGATAGTTATTCAATAGGTTCGCTAAACATTGCAATTACTATAATAAAATAAGGTACATATATAAATTGATTTTGAAAATAGAGCAATCCATAAATAAATATTTAATTAAAAAGGCATGATATTTTTATTCAATACTAGCGGACGTTATCTCTCGATAAAGTGAACATTTTTTCCCGGTCCCTTGAAAAATACTCGATAAGTTGAATAAAATCAATATTAATTGGTTCCCTCGGTAATTGGAAGTTTAAGGAATAGTATCTTGCCTTGGAATTGTATCATTATTCTTGTCTCAAATAAATTGCCGTGTCATCCTGAATTTTGTCTTTCCTAATTTTCTACATTACAAAATCATCGTATCATCATGATAATATTTAGAGCAGATTGTTGAATTATAACAGATAAATTGAAATATTTATCTTGATTATTTTTAGGCGAAAAGTTATTTCAAAAATTTTATTTGCTAGAAACCTTCCCAGTACTATACTAAATAACTTCCCAAAGTTTCATGGCGTTCCAATGAGTGGTTTGGTCAGGCATAAAGGATACACACACACACACATACATTCATTCATTTTTATATATATATAGATATGCCTTTTTAATTAAATATAAATTTATGTTTAGATTATGAAGGGTCCAAATGTCGAATAAAACTGAGCTAGGCACATTAAAAATAGGGAATTATTTATAGATATCAGTGCCGATTAAATACATTACCAAATATATATATAATCATTTTATTAAATTGTTTTCAAAAGCGCTTAAAAAAAAAAAGAAGGTGACGAATAAAATGTCTAGCAGCCTTGACATTTTTAGTCTGCAAAAATGTAAATAAACAAGATGGAAATGATTTAGATATATATCAGAATGTTTCTTCCTTTATTATAGATATTATTAATATATACTTTTGAAAAAAATATATAGTTATCATATAAAAAAATATATTTACTAAATGGATTTTGCATTCGAAGTTGATTCTATTTTGAAAAATGACATATCAATTATCGACAAAGCGACATTTAAAAACTATTTACCAGGCAATTTTACATCAAATAAAGTTAATTATAATTTAAATAGGAGGTAAGCATTTTTTTTTTTTAGCATACAAATATATCGTTATTTGTTGTTTAACAATCGTCTGCTTTAGTGATTTCAAGCTCGGCACAATAATAGACAAGTTGGGTATAGCATCAGCAAAGGTATTTAAATATCGTTTTTTTAAAGTTGAATATATAAAAAAATATTTGTTTTTGCAGGCACAAGGTTTACCAACACCAGTTACTTCAGCAGAAAAGATTATTCATTCCAATCATAAGTTATATATCATAAGAGAACATGAAACTAAAAAGTAAGTTTATGTATTAATGCAATATATCGTCTGTATATAAATTAAATAATGCAAACGATTTTTTGGAAATGAGTTTCTTCTCTTTTTTTTTTTTAATTCTCAAACTTTCTGGTATTACTACCCTCCTACAGGAGTACAATAAAGAAATAAAATTTTAAAAATTAATGAAAAAAATAAAATAAAAACAAAAAATAAATGAACAATAAAGAAACACTGTTTATAATAGAATTCAGAGCCTTAATTTCTAATTAGCCTATAATGATGCAAGCTGCTTTTGGTGATATTGGACTTCCCATTGTTGTACCTTTTATTTGAATATATATTTAATCATTATAAATGTCGCATACCGCGAGATATTTGCATAGTATTGTTTTGTTTTATATATTTTACATGTTGTTTCTTGTGATAGATGAATATATTTGCATGTCCGCGAGTAGCGCGATGTATATATATAGGTGAAGAGAATAATAAAGTGAGAGTTTTCTTTTGTGTGTAATCTTCTCGTGTTAATTATTGTCGTAGAACACGACAAATGGCGCAGCCCCGAACAGGATCCGCAAGACCTTCCCTGGAAAGCCTCTTAAGGGCGATGGTGAAGCAACAAAGCGTTATGATGGATATTCTTGGAATAGAAGAAGATGATTCTGAAGATGAGCCTAAGGGCGACGGTGTAAAGGATTCTGAAGAAAATGGAGAAAGCCTCTTAAGGGCGATGGTGAAGCAACAAAGCGTTATGATGGATATTCTTGGAATAGAAGAAGATGATTCTGACGATGAGCCTAAGGGCGACGGTGTAAAGGATTCTGAAGATTTCGATGAACAGAATGAAATGGTAGATGAAGAAGACTTCGATGAACAGAATGAAATGGTAGATGAAGAAGACTTCGATGAACAGAATGAAATGGTAGATGAAGAAGACTTCGATGAACAGAATGAAATGGTAGATGAAGAAGACTTCGATGAACAGAATGAAATGGTAGATGAAGAAGAAGATGATTCTGAAGATGAGCCTAAGGGCGACGGTGTGAAGGATTCTGAGACTGCAATTAAAGGTTGTGAATCGGTGAAAAATACAGAAGAACTTTTGGTTAATGGCCTTGATGTTCCTACCACCCAAGCTGGGGAAATTGATAGAGATACAGAGAATACAGAAGAACTTTCTAATTGCATTATTGATGTTCCTAACACCGAAGTTGAGAAAAAGTCTGTTGAAGTTGAAGAAAGTGAAAAAGCCGAAGTTGAGAAAAAATCCGTTGAAGCAGAAGAAAGTGAAAAAGCTCAAGTTGACAAAAGGTCAGTTTTAGGAACTGAAAGTGCAGAGCCTATTACGAAAGAGGTAGATGTGATTGCCGGTATTGATGCAGATAATGCAGGACTTTGTGATCTTGATGATGCCACTTTCACTCAAGCTGGGGAAATTGACAATAATACAGGGAATACAGAAGAAAGTTCTGATTGCGTTATTGATGTTCCTAACACTCAAGCTGGGGAAATTGACAAAGATTCAGAGAATACAGAAAAACTTTCTGATTGCATTATTGATGTTCCTGACACCCATGCTGGAGAAAAAGAACCTTCTAAGGAGTCTGGTACTGGCAAAAAAGAACCAAAGCCTGGTACCGGCGAAGAAGCACCTCCAAAGGAGTTGAGCCTCCCCACCACCTGGAATAACAGAAACACCATCACCGAAGACATGAAGTTATTGAAAAGAGCTTTGAGAGAGCTACCCTGTTACGATACTCTGTTGGAAACTCTCAAGAAAGGAATCTATTCGTTTCAAACAAGCGGTGAAAAAAGAAATATGAAATTAGGAATATGTGATGCTATTATCTGCCATGGAATAGGTGATTTCGATAAATGCAATCACGCAAGACCTCGTTTGTTAATATTAAAGAAATTAACACGCTGCCAAAAAGTTTGGATTTATGCTAAAGAATTCAGCCAGATGCAAATTTCAGAGATAGAAAGTGGATTCAGAAGAGAAGCTGAAGGACCTGCGGAATTGCTAACAGCATCCGTACATAATGCTTTTGTAACCTTCGCTGATATTTTCGAAGGAAAAAGAATGGAATATGGAGGAATAACTCTCGAAACGGCTATCAAATCGAGACTTTCATATGAAAACTTATTAGTATTATTTCGCCAGATTTGTATAATTTTTGCAATTGGTGAAGAGGAAATTGAACTTTTACATGATGATCTTCATATTAACAATGTTCTAGTTGCAGAAACAGAAGAGAAACTAATCAAATATGAAGTAGCTTCAAAAAAGATTAAAATCCCAACTCTTGGATATATTGCTAAAGTAATCGATTTTGGGAATGCCGGGTGTATTAAGGATATAGATTATAGACAAAGGATGATTAGTGAATATGGAAAGAGACCATGTCCAGCTGAGTGTTCAGGAGGGAGTCTATTTATGCTAAGCGGACTCTATTTTGAAATGATAAATATGAGTTTGAAACTTCGTGCAGCACTACCTGAACTGCCAAGAGTAACTACATCTCTACAACTGTATGAGGGTTTAATTCAAATCTTAAAAGATTTGGCAATTCTTGAATTCCATGAACCGGAATCTGTTGAACAAAGAGGATCTCCTGTAGATATATACGAGGAAATTGTGAAAGCGAATTGGACAAAGAAAGGACTACGTGACATTGCCATGATTGGGGGGGATGTTTTGTCCTTTACTTTAGAGGCCACGAGGTTCTATCGTTACCTGCAGCTACTTCGAACTCAGAAGTGGTGTGTCAAAATAGGCAGACCAACTAGACCGAAGATGGAATTACTCGAAAATTGCCTGGAAGTGTATTGCATCCCACCCTATGACGAGCCTGTTCTGGCATATCTTAAAGACGTAGGTAAACCAGCAAAAAAGGACAATTGCATCCCTTACACTATGAAGCCTCTTCAGAAACCTGATAAAGTGAATTCTAAAGACGGAGATAAAGAAGATGGTAAAATCCATATAATTGAAGAAATTATAACAAGAGATGATAAGATTCAGTTACCAGAACTTAATTCTATAGATTGTCTACCTTTTAAAGAATATTTTGCAGATTTTATGTATATTCTTGAATTCCTGAATGGTTTTCGTGAAAGGTTAGGTCTTCCTGAAGTTATTGGTCCATCTCAATTTGAATCCATGCTTAGAAATCAAATTCTTGAGGGGCCTTTAAGCAAACTTCTAATATGCCTAGCAAAATTTATTGACAATACAGATAACAACTGTTATACTGCTTCTGAAATAATGCGAAGACATTTGGAGACAGTTAATACTACCATTAACGAAAAGTTAACATTGTTAAGTATCTTTGAATTTGATCTTAAAGATGAGATAATCATTTTTAAAGCACTTATTGAAGTAATGATGCAGAAACATCATGATAGACTTTGTAAATCTGTTAAGAAATCAAGAGATAAGAAAACTAAAGAAGATTTTAGGGTTTATAATCTGTTGAAAACGCCTATTATTCATACAGCTGGTTACCATCGTTATCATCTTCCAGGTCTATTTGTTCGATGTGATTTGGAGAACGGAGAAAGTGCTGAATGGAAGTACTATCGACATGATCAAATCTATCCTGAATACTCGGCTCTTTATGCCAGAAAAGTTGGTAGGCCTAAAAAGATTATTGGGAAAAGAGAAAAATCATTGGACCACCAGGAGTCTCATCACAGGAGTGATGAGAGGTCATGGGGGGGGGGGAGTCTGTCGCATACCGCGAGATATTTGCATAGTATTGTTTTGTTTTATATATTTTACATGTTGTTTCTTGTGATAGATGAATATATTTGCATGTCCGCGAGTAGCGCGATGTATATATATAGGTGAAGAGAATAATAAAGTGAGAGTTTTCTTTTGTGTGTAATCTTCTCGTGTTAATTATTGTCGTAGAACACGACAATAAATATGTTGTTTTTAAACAAAATTCCAATTAAAAATTCAGATTTTGTCAAATTAATTATTTTTAAATTCTTTTATCACATGGTGTAATCCCTATATATATAAAGGTCAGTGTATGTATGTATGTGGGTATCTATGTCGGCTATACACGCCCACAATACGTAACTAATCTGACTGAAATTTTAACAGTATATAGAGTAGAATCTGGAAAAACTTAGTGAAAATTTCAGGTCTCTATCCCGAATATTCTTCGAGTTATTTGCAAATTGCGTTGCAAATTTGCCTTTTCGCTCGCAAGCAGCGCCTCTAGTGGTGAAGATGGGAGGTAATATCAGCTGACCTAATGTACATGTAAAACGTGTTTTGATAGGACATAGAGAAAAATCTGGAAAATATATTTATCGGATTTTCAGCCAATAAAAAAATAAAATTGACAGGTTCTGGGCAAAAATAGTTGTTTTTTTAGTCAGAAAATGATGATGACAATACTGCTGTATCATGTTTGATTATCAGATACAAAGTAATATCGGGAAAAATTCCAAAAAGCTGAGACCACGGGTGAAGCCAGTTCATTTTTAGTGTGCAGGAACAAAATTCTAACAGAAAAACATTCATTTGAGCAGAAGACACAAAGCCAGATCATCTCTTTATAAAAATATCGCTTCTCAGACACAAAGTTTGGAGCGGGACGTTTCACAAGAGTGACATCCACGGCGCCAATTTATAATTGTAACGAATAGTATTTGAATAAAAACATTTAATCGGGTAAAACTTGGGCGTTGCCCGGGTCATTCGGCTAGTACATACATAATTGTGGGTATAAAAATTGAAGTAAACATGAATTCAACATCTAATGATATGATTCTTTGATTTCTATTTATGTTTATGTCAATAATGTCTTCTTTGAATTCATAGGAGTTAATAATTTCATTTTCATTAAAATATTGGTAGATTTTTAATATTTTTGTTAACCATTTTGCCAAGGCATATGTTGGTGAAGGTCTATTGTTTACTATTGGGCGTAATGGACAGTTAGGCTTGTGGACCTTTGGAGCACCATATATATTGGGAACATGTGCATCATAATTTTTCTACTTGGTTAAAAGCCTGTAAATAGATGTTGAATACATGTTTACTTCATAATATGATGCACTAGCGCACCATCTGTTATCAAAATTCAAAATTATTTTAAAGGCTTTTAAGTTTCTTTTTGAAATTAAACAATTTCTACTGCCCTTACTGCAATGGAAAAATTAATGGTAGATTAAACTGGAGAAACCGCTGGGAGGGTTCACCACTGATGAGCCAGGCCCTCCCATTAATTTTTCCATTGCAGTAAGGGCAGTAGAAATTGTTTAATATCAAAAAGAATCATACGCCTTTAAAATAGTTTAGGATTTTTATGTTTACTTCAATCGCTATACCCACAATTATGGATACATCAAACCATGTGATAAAAGAGTCCTAAACACTGTTTAAATGATATTTCATCATTGTACTCCTGATGAAGGATTGTAATGCTTAAGATTGCTTTAATAATAAAATGAAACTCCAGAAACTTATTGCATTATTTTAATTAATAAAAACTAATAATATATACATATATTGTGTAAACACAAGGTAATAAGACCAAATAAATAAATTGTGTGTGATGTTTCAGCGTTGTTACCATCTTCAGACAAAAGTGTACTGGATGTGAAAGTACTATTACCAAAACATCACACACTATTTATTTATTTGGTCTTATTATACCTTGTGTTTATAATCTATAATCCAAATTGTACCTTATCATTTTAAGGAGAAATAACGATTATTTCTAACCTTAGGGATGAAGTATGAAAGGATGAATTGTGAAGAGTATGGCTTCATGTAATTCGTTAAAGGTAAATGAACTGGAGGCTAGAGTCGAATTTTTTGAGACGAGACTGCGTGAGCCCAATCTAGTGTTCTATGGTATTGAGAGGGAGGGTGACGAAAACCAGGCAGATTGTAACTTAAAGATTCAAAACATAATTAGAGATAAAATGGAAATCGGAGATGATTTAAAAATAACAAAATGTCACCGACTTTCACGCGGATCCAATGCACCCGTTCTTGTTGTGGTGCCTGATTATGCTGATAGAGCAAAAATATTTAAAAATGCCTACAAACTCAGAGATACTAAAATTTCGATAAGTAAAGATTATAGTAAAAATGTTAGAGAGCAACGGCGCATCCTAATTGCAAAAAGGAAAGAATTGGGTGAAAGGGGAATAAAATCGAAGTTGAGAGATAACAAGCTTTTTGTAAATGATAAAGTCTGTAAAGTGATGAATGGCCAAGTTGTTGATAGCACAGGAGCTGCTATATAGCAACAACCTCGTAGAAACAATTGTGTAAATAGAAGAAATACGACATCAAAATCACAAATTAATTCTCCACCCAACAATCAAATAACGGAAATTTACTTCGACACAAATACATGTAAATTCGATTTTCAAGACGCTGACAATGCAATTTTTTCTGAAAATTCGCGAGACATCGCGGAAAAAATAATATGTTGGAATATAAATGGTTTCTATAGGATTCTTTCGATATTTCCACTCCTCGAGCACATAAAGAATTACGAAATTTTTTCTCTACTTGAAACATGGTGCCTGAACAGGACTAACATAACACTAAAAGATTATCAAATTATCGAATTACCTGCCACTGAAGAATCTGGAAGGGACTTGGTTATCTATTTTCTTATCAACAAACACAAGAGTCCTCCAACATGTTATCTGTTTGATATTTGTATACCTTCCTCCAAACCAAATACAGCTGCTTAACTTAGATAAACTGTCTACATATATTCAAAAACAAATAGCAAATGTATATTTTTTAGAGAAAACCACACCAAGATGCTCTGCGGTGAGGACCCGATTTGTACCTTCTGTAATTCAAAACAAAAAAATGAAATCACTCACTATTTTTGATTGCTATGCTCTGAAAGAAGAAAGAAGAACCCTTATGCTCAAAACTGGGCAACTATGTGCTTCACTTCCATCAATAATTGACAATATGACCCAGAATAAGTATATTGCTACGGCGTTTTATGGTTTCCACAAGTCCATATCTCAGAAGAAGGCCAAGTGACACTCACTCCTCACTTTCTTACTGCTACTCTTTTTGTGTTGTTTTTCTTGCTTCCCTCTTTCTCTTTCTTTTTTTTTCTTTTTCTTCTGTCTATACCGTTATTTCCTTTGTCTCACTGCTTTGTTCTTATGCACACCTCTGGTGAATCCTGTATAGGGTCAGTGACCCTGAATAAAGGCTTTTTGTTGTTGTTGTTGAATTGTGAAGAGTAATGATAAACGGAAAAATAAAATTGTCCAGGGATGGGAATTGAACCCATAGTGTTCCGCTTACCGGGCAGATGCCATG
>CP092865.1:67810597-68031270 GCA_030710605.1 Cordylochernes scorpioides
TCCACTAGGCTACCCTGGACATATTCTTCCATTCTTAAACACTGTGGGTTCGATTCCCATCCCTGGACACTTTATTTTTCCATTTATCATTACTCTTCACAATTCATCCTTTCATACTTCATCTCTAAGGTTAGAAATAATCGTTATTTCTCCTTAAAATAAATTTCGATTTTTCATTCAAAAGAAACACATGCGGGATAATTTTCAAATATCATTCTACAATTAAAATAGAATTTTCAAGTGATGGCATCAACATTGATATTCACTTTGGAATTCATTTTCTTCAGCTCATAGGAAGAATAAATAGGCCAAATCTATTGCCAAAATATAGATGGAAATTTTGCTGGAAGAAAATTTATGTATGAAAGCAAGGGCGTCTCGCTGACGAGGGCCATTAGCCTGAAACCATGTTCTCTAGGTGGACACTTCTCAGTTTACCAAAGCAGGTGTTGTGGCTTTGTCACCGACCTGAGGCCGCTAGTTGTGGAGATGGTCAATAGATGGCGTCTAGCTTTGACGTCTATTTTGAAAGGAGAGGCAACCTTTGTCTTTATAGATGAATATCCTCCTGTAAAATATATAGTCAGGACCTGTAGATATACCTACTGACATTAGCAGGTTCCATATCAGTAATTTAGATTTGTCCTAAATTACTGATATTGTCTCATGGACCCAGGAGTGAACCTCAGACAGCATCAAACAGCACAAACTAGATATAGAACAGGCCATCTCAAGCCATTGAAGATAGAAAATAATAACAAAATCTACCCCACTTGCCCAAAATGTAGCTTGGTACCTGCAGCCCCAGAACACATTGCATTAGATGTATTAAACAGGACCTTTGGGAGAGGCCGCTGCTTATCATAAAACAGCTGGAGGAGCATGGACTCGTGGAATTTGTGTAATCTATACACAAGGGGATAACAAACAACAACAACACTGTCTATAAACAGCTGGAGGAGCATGGACTCGTGGAATTTGTGTAATCTTTACACAAGGGGATAAGAAACAACAACAACACTGTCTATAAACAGCTGGAGGAGCATGGACTCGTGGAATTTGTGTAATCTTTACACAAGGGGATAAGAAACAACAACAACACTGTCTATAAACAGCTGGAGGAGCATGGACTCATGGAATTGGTGTAATATTTACACAAGGGGATAAGAAACAACACCAACACTGTCTATAAACAGCTGGAGGAGCATGGACTCATGGAATTGGTGTAATATTTACACAAGGGGATAAGAAACAACAACAACACTGTCTATAAACAGCTGGAGGAGCATGGACTCATGGAATTGGTGTAATCTTTACACAAGGGGATAAGAAACAACAACACTGTCTATAAACAGCTGGAGGAGCATGGACTCATGGAATTGGTGTAATCTTTACACAAGGGGATAACAAACAACAACAACACTGTCTATAAACAGCTGGAGGAGCATGGACTCATGGAATTGGTGTAATCTATACACAAGGGGATAACAAACAACAACAACACTGTCTATAAACAGCTGGAGGAGCATGGACTCATGGAATTGGTGTAATATTTACACAAGGGGATAAGAAACAACAACAACACTGTCTATAAACAGCTGGAGGAGCATGGACTCATGGAATTTGTGTAATCTTTACACAAGGGGATCAGAAACAACAACAGAATTGTCTATAAATAGCTGGAGGAACATGGACTCATGGAATTGGTGTAATCTATACACAAGGGGATAACAAACAACAACAACACTGTCTATAAACAGCTGGAGGAGCATGGACTCATGGAATTGGTGTAATCTATACACAAGGGGATAAGAAACAACAACAACACTGTCTATAAACAGCTGGAGGAGCATGGACTCATGGAATTGGTGTGATCTTTACACAAGGGGATAAGGAACAACAACAACACTGTCTATAAACAGCTGGAGGAGCATGGACTCATGGAATTGGTGTAATCTTTACACAAGGGGATCAGAAACAACAACAGAATTGTCCTAACAATGATGTCTACAGTCTAAACCTTCCAGTCATTCACAGAGTTGTGCTGTGGTGTCTACAGCAAGGTGGTGGGGATACTGAAGGTTGGCCACAAGACGCTCTTCCTGTCCCAGCCCTTGCAGGAGTACGTCCCTCTCTGTGTCCTGGACTTCTACGTACACGAGTCCCGCCAGAGGAAGGGATTTGGACTCCTTATCTTCAACTACATGATGCAGGTATATCTTTCCCCCATCTACAGTTAATTGTAGA
Organism: Cordylochernes scorpioides; assembly: GCA_030710605.1. Classification (NCBI taxonomy): domain Eukaryota; kingdom Metazoa; phylum Arthropoda; class Arachnida; order Pseudoscorpiones; family Chernetidae; genus Cordylochernes; species Cordylochernes scorpioides. Next base: position 67,812,845 of record CP092865.1, read on the forward strand.
CTACAAGTGAAACTACACTCATGGACAACATTTAAGGAGGTTGTACCTTTCAGCATGTATATCGAGATTCAGACAATAACTCTGAAAGATAAACTCATGGACAAAACTTAAGGAGGTTGTACCTTTTAGCATGTATATCGAGATTCAGACAATAACTCTGAAAGATACACTCATGGGCAAAACTTAAGGAAGTTGTACCTTTTAGCATGTATATCGAGATTCAGACAATAACTCTGAAAGATAAACTCATGGACAAAACTTAAGGAAGTTGTAATTTTTATCATGTACACTGGTGTCCAAAAAATAAGAAACTTTTGTTTTTCAATGATATGTTTTAAAATATACAACGCTCTAAAAGCTAAAAAGTAATTTAATTAGGTATTTTAAGTCGTAAAATTTATTTATCGCAACCATTCGATTCGGTAAAATTGAAAATATGCACATTTTTGCTTGTCTTTATAAGCGTGCTATTTGGCGTGTCGTTTACCCCATCTAAGAATTGTCCAATTATAATTTTATTTAATCCTTAGTTAATTATGAGTTTACGAAAAATTTTAGCAGATGATTTAAAATGGAGAACTGTTGGAAGAATGGAGGCAGGGCAATCACAAGTTGAAGTAGCAAAATGGCTAAATGTGAATAAATCTGTGGTCAGCAAAATATGGAAACAGTTCATTGAGACAGGAAGCATCAAAAGAAAAGAAGGTTCTGGTAGAAAAAGAAAAACAGCTACCTCTGAAGACCGTTATCTGGTCGTAACTGCCAAGCGCCATAGGGAGATGACAGCTATTCAACTCTCTAATGAACTGTCAAGTGCTACTGGAACGAGAATTTCAAGACAAACTGTTTACCGAAGGCTTCACGAAGGTGCTCTTTATGCAAGACGACCAATGGTCTGTATCCCTTTAACCTCTGCTCACAGGAGAGCCCGCGTGCTTGGAACATCACGCCTGGACTCATGATCAGTGGGCCAATGTTCTCTTCAGTGACGAGTCAAGATTTAGTTTAAACAGAGATTCTCGACGAGTTTTCATCTGGAGGGAGCCTGGAACCCACTATCATCTCAGTAACATCAGGGAAATAGACAGTTTTAGAGGGGGCAGTCTCTTAGTCTGGGCTGGCATCAGTTCTAGCAGATGCACACCCCTCCACATTTTTTCTGGGGGCACTTTAACTGCCCAAAGGTACAGGGACGAGATCCTTGAGCCCTATCTAAGACCTTATAGAGATCAAATTGGTCACAATTTAATTTTCATGGATGATAATGCTCGTCTGCATAGGGCTAGGCTAGTCAATGAATATCTCCAGAGTGAGAATATTCGAAGGATGGATTGGCCAGCCAGATCTCCGGACCTGAATCCAATAGAACATGTGTGGGATGCTCTAGGGAGGCGTATTGGAGCTCGTCACCCCTCTCCCAGAACCCTCGTTGAGCTAAGAACTGCTCTATTGGAGGAGTGGGGTTCACTACCCCTGGACCTCCTCCAATGCCTGGTAAACAGTATGAGGGCTCACTGTGAGACCTTGATAGCTGTTAGAGGTGATCATACTCCCTATTGATATCATATTTCTTTAAGATCTGGAACCTTAGATTTGGGTATGTTGGTAATAATTTGCATATTTCGTAATTTCAAATATATTTTCATATAGCTAGTCAAATTCTCCATAGTTTAAACTATTTGTATACTAAATTTTATATTTGTTAATAAATTAGCTTTTGAGAAATTTCAATATTGGTTAAGTTTCTTATTTTTTGGACACCAGTGTTTATCAGGATTCAGACAATAACTCAGAAATATACACTCATGGACAAAACTTAAGGAAGTTGTACCTTTTAGCATGTATATCGGGATTCAGACAATAACTCTGAAAGATAAACTCATGGACAAAACTTAAGGAAGTTGTACCTTTCAGCATGTATATCGGAATTCAGAAAATAACTCTGAAAGATACACTCATGGACAAAACTTGAGGAAGTTGTACCTTTTAGCATGTATATCGGGATTCAGACAATAACTCTGAAAGATACACTCATGGACAAAACTCAAGGAAGTTGTACCTTTTAGCATGTATATCAGGATTCAGACAATAACTCTGAAAGATACACTCATGGAGAAAACTCAAGAAAGTTGTACCTTTTAGCATGTATATCGGGATTCAGACAATAACTCTGAAAGATACACTCATGGACAAAACTCAAGAAAGTTGTACCTTTTAGCATGTATATCGGGATTAAGACAATAACTCTGAAAGATACACTCATGGACAAAACTTAAGGAAGTTGTACCTTTCAGCATGTATATCAGGATTCAGACAATAACTCTGAAAGATATTACAGTGACTTTTATTGAAGACACATGAGATAAGGAAGTACAATGTAGTAAGACCAAATCCAAATTAATAAGTAGTGTGTTATTATTATATTAATCCTTATTGTGCTGCTGAAAGTTGCTGATGGCTTGTGCCAGCTATCGGAATAAATATCAACTTTTCGTTGATTTTTTAATTATTCCAGAATTAGCCAAATTCCTATTCAAGTAAATGTTTCTGGCTGTTGGCCTTTGTCAGCATGGTGCAAACTGTACCTTAAGAACCAAAAACTGGTCATTCAGGCATCCTAAAAAATTATGAAACGGGTCACGTTATTGAATGTATTAACTCATCCATTGATGAGCTCTACTCATCCCCAGCAGGCACCATCAACAAGCTTTACAGACTTGATACCCTGATGTTAAGTGGAGATAAGAAAAAAGAGACACATCCCCAGCACAGACACCATCAACAAGCTCTACAGACTTCATACCCAGATGTTGATGGAAGATAAGAAAGAAGAAGAGACACATCCCCAGCACAGACACCATCAACAAGCTTTACAGACTTGATACCCTGATGTTAAGTGGAGATAAGAAAAAAGAGACACATCCCCAGCACAGACACCATCAACAAGCTCTACAGACTTCATACCCAGATGTTGATGGAAGATAAGAAAGAAGAAGAGACACATCCCCAGCACAGACACCATCAACAAGCTTTACAGACTTGATACCCTGATGTTAAGTGGAGATAAGAAAAAAGAGACACAACCCCAGCACAGACACCATCAACAAGCTCTACAGACTTCATACCCAGATGTTGATGGAAGATAAGAAAGAAGAAGAGACACATCCCAGCACAGACACCATCAACAAGCTCTACAGACTTCATACCCAGATGTTGATGGAAGATAAGAAAGAAGAAGAGACACATCCCCAGCACAGACACCATCAACAAGCTCTACAGACTTCATACCCTGATGTTGAGTGGAGATAAGAAAGAAGAAGAGACACATCCCCAGCACAGACACCATCAACAAGCTTTACAGACTTGATACCCTGATGTTGAGTGGAGATAAGAAAGAAGAAGAGACACATCCCCAGCACAGACACCATCAACAAGCTCTACAGACTTGATACCCTGATGTTGAGTGGACATAAGAAATAAGAATATGGAATGGGTAGTTAAGGGCAGAAATGCGTGAGAAAATAAATCAACATGAAAAAATAGTACATAGGTGAAACTTTGAGTTGCACGATAAGGAGATACCTTTTTCTTAATTTATCCTCCTTTTTCCAGTACAATTTTACATATTTGTACTATTTTTTCACATTTAAAGTTTGATGTTTGTACCACAGAAGGAAGCAGTGGAACCCCATCAACTGGCATTAGACCGCCCCTCGCCGAAGTTGTTGGCTTTCATGGCTCGACACTATGGATTGGACACTCCTCTAGCCCAGCTGAACAACTTTGTGGTGTTCCCAGCTTTCTTCTCAGCTTGTAGTCCAGGTAGTTTGCTTCTTTATCTATCTTGTATCTTCATGATCATCATTTGTCTTGTGGCAGTGAACAGACGGCGTAGATCCTTGAACAAGGTGAGTTATCTGAATGGATTCATTGCTATAAACCTGATAAGGTACAATTTGGATTATAGATTATAAACACAAGGTAATAAGACCAAATCTAATGATAAGGTACAATTTGGATTATAGAATATAAACACAAGGTAATAAGACCAAATATAATGATAAGGTACAATTTGGATTATAGATTATCAACACAAGGTAATAAGACCAAATCTAATGATAAGGTACAATTTGGATTAGATTATAAACACAAGGTAAAAATCTAATGATAAGGTACAATTTGGATTATAGATTATAAACACAAGGCAATAAGACCAAATCCAAATAAATAGTGTGTGACGTTTCAGCGTTGTTACCATCTTCAGACAAAAGTATTGAATGAGAAATTTTACCACAGCATGTTTTAAATAGTTCTGTGTGTATTCTCTGTCTAAATCTGTAGAGAAAACTATCTTCTTCTTATCTGTTATCTTGTTTACACTTGATAACAGTAACTATTTAAAACATGCTGTGGTCAACACAAGGTAATAAGACCAAATCCAAATAAATAAATGGTGTGTGACGTTTCGGTAACAGCGTTGTTACCATCTTCAGACAAAAATACTTTTGTACTTTTGTCTGAAGATGGTAACAACGCTGTTACCGAAACGTCACACACCATTTATTTATTTGGATTTGGTCTTATTACCTTGTGTTTATAATCTACAATCCAAGTTGTGCCTCATCAACATGCTGTGGTAAAATTTCTCATTCAGTACTTTTGTCTGAAGATGGTAACAACGCTGAAACATCACACACTATTTATATATTTGGATTTGGTCTTATTACCTTGTGTTTATAATCTACAATCCAAATTGTGCCTCATCAACATGCTGTGGTAAAATTTCTCATTCAGTACTTTTGTCTGAAGATGGTAACAACGCTGAAACATCACACACTATTTATATATTTGGATTTGGTCTTATTACCTTGTCTTATAAACCCTTTATTTCTCTTGGTCATAACAGCCAAAAATTGCTTTTATTTATAATTTTGTTTTAGTGTATTAGTAACTTCAAATCTTATATTTGCTGCCTCATTGGGGTTAGGGAATATTTCTTCTGTTTTTGAAATAATATCCAATTTTTATTTTTGTTTCAGATTTCCCCCTAATACATATTTATAACCTTTGCTAAGCAAGAAAAATAGGATATTATTTCAAAAACAGAATAAATATGCAAATTTCTTAACCCTAATGAGACAGCAAATATAAGATTTGAAGTTACTAATTACACTAAAACAAAATTATAAATTAAAGAATATTGATAAAAAATTGACTTCCAAACTTAGACTTTTTTTTTTTGCTTATCCCTAATGCACGTGGTACAGGCCATGATAATCATGGTGGGTAGTTAGTGACTGCTTTTACTGTAAGTACACCACATGTCTACATATGGTACAGGCCATGATAATCATGGTGGGTAGTTAGCGACAGCTTTTACTGTAAGTACATCACATGTCTACACATGGTACAGGCCATGTTAATCATGATGGGTAGTTAGCGACTGCTTTTACTGTAAGTACACAACATATCTATGTACACATGTGAAAAGCAGTTTGACTTTGCACTTACAAATATGCCAGAGCCCCATTTGGTTACTTGCACTCGCTGGTGGGGTTGGACTTTTGCAAGAATCGGGAGCCATTCGAGCATTTTTTTTTTCTTTAAACAGAAAAAAGTGTCCAATGCGGGAATCGAACCCGGGTCGTAGTGGTCGAAAACCAAACGGTTTAACCAGCCTTCCACCGACCCCCACTTAAAAACTTGTTTTTATTTAATTTGTTTCCAGCCATAACAGCAGTAAACTTGGTTTTTAAAGCTTTTATTTAACTTGTTTCCTCGTCTATCTATCTGTTTTCAAATCTTTTATTCAATTTCTTAAATTTACACTTACTGTATATTCCAATGATAAAACAAAATTTGGATTATAAATACAAGATAATAAGACCTAATCCAAATAATTCAATAGTGTGTGACGTTTCAGTAACAGTATTGTTACACCATCATCAAACAAAATATTTTTTCAGACAAAATCAGAAAAAATATTTATTCTTTTGTCTGATGATGGTAACAATGCTGTTGGCGAAACGTCACACACTATTAAATTATTTGGATTGGGTCTTATTTTCTTTTATGAAATTTGTTGTTGTTAGTGTCCATCAAGCCAACTATTGGTGACTATATGAACAGCTATTCTCCAATTTGATCTATAAAACAAGGTAATAAGACCAAATCCAAATAAATAAATAGTGTGTGATGTTTCGGTAACAACGTTGTTACAGAAACGTCACACACTATTTATTTATTTGGATTTGGTCTTATTACCTTGTTTTATAATCCAAATTATCTACAATTTGATCTGTTAGTGAACATCACTCACAGTTCATCTAGTAACTGGTAGCTTTCTTTACCCCTTATAGCTAGCACATTGCAGGTCTTCCTTCAATATTTCTAACATCTTTTCTAAACCATTTGCTCTCCTCTTCTTTCTTATCTCCACTCAATCATTATTAAGGTATCAAGCTTGTAAAGCTTGTTGATAGTGTCTGTGCTAGGGATGAGTCTCTTCTTTCTTATCTCCACTCAACAATCATATCAGGGTATCAAGCTTGTAGAGCTTGTTGATAGTGTCTGCCGGGGAAGAGTAGAGCTCATCAATAGATAAGTTAATACATTCAATGATGTGGTTTGGGGTTGCAGGTTGACACTTAGTACATAGTACCTTGTAACCATTCTGTCATTGTCTGTAGATGACCAGGCTTAAGTCTGGAAATCAGTTGTTCTCTTGGGAGGACAGAACCGGTGCTTGTCCCTCCTGTCTCTCACTATATGTCCAAAGTAGGTCAGTTTTTGTTACATATTTGGGGTTCTAGGAATCTACCAGAATTGATTTCATTTAAGATTGAAATAATTGTCCTTGTATCTGTCCATGGCACTCTGAGTAGCTTTCTCCATGTCCACATTTCAAAAGCTTCAATTCTTTTTCTTTCTTCTTCTTCTTCTTTCTCATCTCCACACTGGGTGAAGTAGAATGCCTTTGTCATTAAGACTGGGAGCACTACTGAGTGGCAGGCCACTGACTTATCTCCAAAAAAAAATGGCCGCCTCTGACATGAGGAACAGACACCATGTACAGCCGCTCCTAACATGGAGTACAAACACTGCTCATCCTGTATCCCTGGAGACCTTACAGGGTACTATCAGCATGGCCAGCTGAGCCCAGGTTTTATAGTGAGCTTGTTACTGCTCCCCCTCCTCCTTTGTCATCCGGGTTTGGGACTGGCAAAGGCAGAGTTTTTTCTTTCTTATTTTCTGAGAGTCCAGCTCTTACATCCATAAGTGGCTACAGATAATACCAATTCCTCTACAATTCTCTTCTTTGTCTTGTAAGAAATGAAAGAACACTTTTACACTGCCTTTATGTTACAAGAAAATAAGACCTAATCCAAATAATTTAATAGTGGGTGACGTTTCGGCAACAGCCTTGTTACCATCATCAGACAAAAGAATAAATGAGAGAAAATATCACAGCATGTTCTTAGTTTTTTTTTTTTTGCTTATTCCTAGTACACGTGGTACAAGCCATGATAACAGAGGTGTACAAAAAAAACTTTTTTTTATTGCGGGAGAAAACCTGATGTTGATTCTAATGTAACTTTTCATGCTGAATTCAAAATGAAATCAGAAGTTTTCCATCACCCATAGTTCTTGCAGGATAACCATTTTTTTCTATAAATTGGTATATACAGTAATTAAATTTAATTGCCATCTATCGTTAAAATTTTACACAAATTTTACTGGCAATAGAGATAATGAGAGAAAATACTGTACAAAGAGATAATATTTGATGATATTTAAAAGAAGCGCATTGCCAGTAAAATTTATTTGTGTAAAATATACAGTAATAATGCAGAAAATGTTACGTAAGCATTTTTTAAGTAAACATCATTACATTATCTAGCGCTTTATTTTTGACAAGAAGAGTTCATATGTGGAACCAAAAGCTTTATTTAATTTGTTATTAATTAAATTTTACTCTTTAAGAATCATAAATATTAATTTAAATAACAAATTATTGAATTTTTAATTAAATATGTTTATTTTATAATGCAATCTGTTTTGCTTTCAACTCAAAAATAACGACAAGCTCTGGAATGCTATTTGCTGAATAATAGTTTTAATATATATATATTTAAATTGAACCTGACGATTTGTTTAATAGATTTACATCAGAAATGACAGGTACATTTGAAGTGATCAGTTTATTCTTCTCTACTAATTTGCTTTTATAAATCGTGTGCACTAGACTGTGTCAATATGCCAAGGCGTTGCATTAATATTCCTGATATTTTCTATCACATTTGTGGAGAATTAACTTTCAAAGTTCAAAGGCGAAACTTTACACCGCTCATCAAAAAGTGCTATCAACTTTATTTTGGCTGTAAAGTCGGTGACCAAGATAAGACTTGGGCTCCTCATCATTATTGTGAAATTTGTGCTTGGCGTCTTACAGGGTGGATTAAAGGTGACCGCCATATGCCTTTTGCGGTTCCAATGATATGGAGGGAACCTAAAGACCATTCTTCAGACTGTTATTTTTGTTTGACAAAGACTACAGCTATTACATCCAAATCAAGACATACAGTTGAATATCCAGATTTGCCTTCTGCTATGAGACCGGTTCCTCATAGTGATATTTTACCTGTGCCACAGCCTCCTGAAAATGTAATATTTAGCGACGATGATTCAGATAGACAAGAGCAACAGTCGGATGATACAAATTTTGAAGCAGGTGCTTCATCTGAACCTCATTTGTTAACCCAAGGAGATTTGTACGACCTCGTACGTGATTTAGATTTATCCAAAAAACGAGTGAACTTTTAGGCTCTAGGTTAAAAGGCTGGAATCTGCTGCATAAAGGCACAAAAGTATGCTTTTTCGCGAGCGTCAAGATGAATTTCAAGACTTCTTTTCACAAAAGAATGATTTAGTATATTGCAATGATGTTGTTACTCTAATGGAAGCGCTTGGTCATGACCTTGATACAGAAGAGTGGCGTTTATTTGTTGATTCTTCAAAAATTAGTTTGAAAGCTGTTCTCCTTCACAACGGAAATAAGTTCCCATCAGTGCCAATAGCACATGCATCCAACATGAAAGAGACTTATCAAAGCATGAAACTGCTTTTGAAAAAGATAGAATATGAAAAATATGGTTGGAAAATATGCAGCGATGCATTCGTGGATTACAGCTTGGATATACAAAATTTTGTTGTTTTCTGTGTGAGTGGGATAGCAGAGATAGGGAAAGGCATTACATTAAAAAAAGCTGGCCAAACCGTGAAATCTTTACTCCAGGACATAAAAATATTGTAAATCTTCCCCTGATCGATTCAGAAAATATTTACTTACCACCATTACATATTGAACTGGGATTAATGAAGAACTTTGTCAAGGCAATGGATCGAAATGCCAGTGGATTTACCTACCTAAAACAAAAATGTTCTAGCATAAATGTTGTGAAAATTGAAGAAGTCATTTTCGTTGGACCTCAGATTCGAGAATTGCTGCAGGATGGAAAATTTCAAAATAGTTTGAATGAAGTTGAAGCAGCAGCATGGAATTACTTTAGAAATGTTTGCAATAACTTCTTAGGAATTGTCAAGGTTGAAAATTACCGAGACATAGTTAATGATCTATTGCTTTCCTACAAGGCACTGGGATGTAACATGTCTCTCAAGATCCATTTCCTGCATTCACATCCGGATTTCTTTCCAGACAATCTTGGTGCAGTTAGCGATGAGCATGGTGAGAGGTTTCATCAAGATATATCAAGCATGGAGAAGCGGTACCAAGGTAAATGGAGTCCCGGTATGCTTGCTGACTACTGCTGGACACTCAAGAGGGATGTACCACAGGCAAAGTATAGAAGAAAATCCACTGTCACTACTTTTCAATAAAATAAATATATTTCGTTCATATATTAAAAACGAGTAAAGGTTTGTCTAACGAACATTTGCCCGTGTTTTACCCGAGTAAAGGTTTGTCTAACGAATCTCTCGATAAAGTGAACATTTTTTCCCGGTCCCTTGAAAAATACTCGATAAGTTGAATAAATTCAATATTAATCGGTACCCGAGTAAAGGTCTGTCTAACGAACATTTGTTAAAACAATTCTCTATAGACTTATAAAAAGAAATAGATATATTTTGATAATTTGAAACTGATAAAGTGATCATTTTTTCCCGGTCCCTGTGTGCCGTGTCATTCTGAATTTTGTCTTTCCTAATTTTCTACATTACAAAATCATCGTTTTATCTAGTGAACATTTTTTCCCGGTCCCTTGAAAAATACTCGATAAGGTTGAATAAATTCATGGTCGTTTATGGAAGATGGACGAAGTTCCCGGAGGTCATCTTGGGCAAGCTCCCGCGAGGCTTTTTTTCTTGTCTACTTGGCATAGCTGTGTCACCAACTCTGCCCTGATTGGTCGGTGGGTACTTTGACTGTCGGCCGGCGGCCGGGCGAATCCATTCTCGCACGGGGTCTGCCCCACTCCAAACTTTTGGCAAAGCACTTTCTAATTAAAGATTATTGTCTTAAATAATCTTTAAGAACAAAAAGTATAATAATTGAACGATAGGAAATTATAGTAAATAATTATACTAAACTAAATGATGTAAAAATAATTATACATGAAATTTGAAATAAGTTTTAGAAAAGTTATCGTTAAGTCCACGGGAAAAGATGTAGCCAAAACAAATAGGTTTTTAACAGTGACACGTGAGCACCCGCCTCGAGACGCGCTCCTCTCTCCTAACATTACTCCCCCTCTTGAAAAAGCCTATCTCCGTCTCAATGGTGGCGCTGCTTGCGAGTTAAAGCTACAAATCTGCAAATAACTCTAAGGATATTAAAGATATTCAAGATATTATTTTTCGTAAACCTTTCCGGAGATACACCTAATAATATCCCAATATTTCACGGCGATTGGATGTATGGTTTTCGAATCCATAGAGGACACACAGACACACACACACACAGACACACACACAGACATTCAATTTTATATATATATAGATATTTCTAAATTTCAAGTAGGTGTATCTCAAAAATCTTGTGTGATAGAAAAAACTAATGGTATATATTTGGAATCAGCACAAAGAGTTAAATTTAGATAAGATGCTGTTTCTTTTGGGACAAAGAAAAATAATTTTTGATAAACCAGTGTAATGTATAAGGTTCATGCAAAAATGCTTACGTAATATTTTTTTGCATTTTTTGTTGTTTTTATCCGAATACCAAAAAAAGGCTGTAATGCAAAAACCATGGGTGATTGAAATTTCTGATTAGATTTTTGAGTTCAGCATGAAAAGTTACACTAGAAACACCATCAGGTTCTCTTTGGCAAAAATGTTGTTGACCAGTGTAATCATGCTCAGTAGAAGAAGGTGACTGCTTTTACTGTAAGTGCACTACATGTCTACACATGTGAAAAGCAGTTTGACTTAAATAGTACTGTTATCAAGTGTTTAAACAAGATAACAGATAAGGAAAAAAAGTTTTTTAAGACAACTTGAAATATTCTTCTTAGAATTAAAAGTATATATTTTTTTAATTCTAAGAAGAATTTTTCAAGTTGTCTTAAAAAAACTATTTTTTCTTATCTGTTATCTTGTTTAAACACTTGATAACAGTACTATTTAAGAACATGCTGTGATATTTTTTCTCATTTATTCTTTTGTCTGATGATGGTGACAATACTGTTGCCGAAACGTCACACACTATTAAATTATTTGGATTAGGTCTTATTTTATAATTTATAATCCAAATTGTGCCTTATCATATGACTTTATGTGTTTCTTTACAAGAGATTTGCTACTGTATGTAAATAGGTATGTGTAAATTGAATTCTAGAGAGAGTAGTAGCTAAAAATAAAATTGTGTGATGCACAGTTTTACCACACCCGCTAAAGAATATTTGTAAATAACTTAATGGTCTGAATCTGCTTTCCAAAACATCACACTTTAGTCTAACTCTGCCTTTGCTGGTCCCAAGCCTGGATAAAAAAGAGGAGGGGAAGCAGTAAAAAGCTCACTATAAAACCTGGGCTCATCTGGCCATGCTGATAGTACCCTGTAAGGTATCCAGGGATACAGGATGAGCAGCGTTTGTACTCCATTTTAGGAGTGGCTGTACATGGTGTCTGTTCCTCATGTCAGAGGCGGCCATTTTTTTTTGGAGCTAAGTCAGTGGCCTGCTACTGAGTAGTGCTCCCAGTCTTAATGACAAACACATTCTACTGTAAGATCTCCAGGGATACAGGATGAGTAGTGTTTGTACTCCATGTTAGGAGCGGCTGTACATGGCGTCTGTTCCTCAACATATGCATTTTTAATCAAATATAGATGAGACAAAGACAGGGATGTAATACTCAGAAGGTTTATTTGGTGCAGTGCTGGGCTCATGGTCCAGCCCAGGAAGGTCATGATGTTCGGGGTCTAGTCAGACCGGTTGTAGGAGGGGATGGAGCTGTGACATTTCTAAATCACCAGGTCGAAATCCAAACAAGACGAAGATTAATTTAATACTGGCTTGTTGTATTTAACACTTTGCTGTGAAACAGTGGTCAATGGTCAAATAAAATTTATCCCAGTCATCTCTGTGATGCCGTTTCCCTGAGAAAAATAATTAATTGGAAAAATACCAAAAAATTAAAATAAATTTTACTGCTCACATTTACTATCGGTCGGTCTAATGCTACGAATGACTGGTACAGAGCAGGAGGGACAATTCTGTCCTTCCAAGAGAACAACTGATTTCCAGACTTAAGTCATCTACAGACAATGACAGAATGGTTGCAAGGTACTATGTACTAAGTGTCAACCTGCAACCCCAAACTACATTATTGACTGTATTGACTCATCCATTGATGAGCTCTACTCTTCCACGGCAGACACAATCAACAAGATTTACAAGCTTGACACTCTGATATGTTTGTTGAGTGGAGATAAGAAAGAAGAAGAAGACTATCGGTCGGCTACTTTTGAAACACAGCAATATTTTAATTGGTTCTTGTGAGTTACCTTAAGATTGTAGTCTATAATCCAAATTGTACCTTTTATCATGTGAGGAGATAAAAGTATGAAAGTGTGAAACTAATCAGTGAAACTGTCTGTGTTCCAGGACCTGGACAACTGGAGTCCAAGCATTGCTGACATCTCAGAAGAAGATACCTGGTACTGTTTCTCTTTGATACTTGTGTCTCCCTTCCTGACACTCATGGACAAAACTTGAGGAAGTTGTACCTTTTAGCATGTATATCGGGATTCAGACAATCACTCTGAAAGATACACTCATGGACAAAACTTAAGGAAGTTGTACCTTTTAGCATGTATATCGAGATTCAGACAATAAATCTGAAAGATACACTCATGGACAACACTAAAGGAAGTTGTACCTTTTAGCATGTATATCGGGATTCAGACAATAACTCTGAAAGATATACTCATGGACAACACTTAAGGAAGTTGTACCTTTTAGCATGTATATCGGGGATTCAGACAATAACTCTGAAAGATACACTCATGGGCAAAATTTAAGGAAGTTGTACCTTTTAGCATGTATATCGGGATTCAGACAATAACTCTGAAAGATATACTCATGGACAACACTTAAGGAAGTTGTACCTTTTAGCATGTATATCGGGATTCAGACAATAACTCTGAAAGATACACTCATGGACAACACTTAAGGAAGTTGTACCTTTTAGCATGTATATCGGGGATTCAGACAATAACTCTGAAAGATACACTCATGGGCAAAATTTAAGGAAGTTGTACCTTTTAGCATGTATATCGGGATTCAGACAATAACTCTGAAAGATACACTCATGGACAAAACTTGAGGAAGTTGTACCTTTTAGCATGTATATCGGGATTGAGACAATGACTCTGAAAGATACACTCATGGACAAAACTTGAGGAAGTTGTACATTTTAGCATGTATATCTGGGATTCAGACAATAATTCTGAAAGATACACTTATTGACAAAACTTAAGGAAGTTGTACATTTTAGCATGTATATTCGGGATTCAGGCAATAACTCTGAAAGATACACTCATGGACAAAACTTAAGGAAGTTGTATCTTTCAGCATGTATATCAGGATTCAGACAATAACTCTGAAAGATATTACAGTGACCTTTTTTGAAGACACACAAAATAACCAAGTATGAACAAAATTACCTCTGTCTCCTTAAAAAGAAAAATGGCAACTAGCGAAATCAAAGACTTTCAACTTCCTTAAGTTAGTCCATGAGTGTAAATAAAGAGACATATCTTTTCTTTCTATCATTTGGCGTCAGTTTGACTTTTGATGACTATATGGACAAAAATTCACCTATTTGCATGGACTCATGGAATTGGTGTAATCTTTACACAAGGGGATCAGAAACAACAACAACACTGCCTATAAACAGCTGGAGGAGCATGGACTCATGGAATTGGTGTAATCTTTACACAAGGGGATCAGAAACAACAACAACACTGTCTATAAACAGCTGGAGGAGCATGGACTCATGGAATTTGTGTAATGTTTACACAAGGAGATAAGAAACAACAACACCAGCAACATTTTGTCCAATTCTCCTATGTCTAATGTGATATAATGAGATCATCAGGATGTGTGTTTCTAGGACGGCTCGGTCGGCTGTGGAGTACAGCAAATTCTACTACTCCCCTCCCTCCAGAGGTAACACTTAGAATATACCATCACAACTATGGAAATTACAGTTTTTTTTAATATATATTCCCCAGGTACACATAGTACAGTACCTCTCTCTATAGGACACAACACCTAGTTACAGAGCCAAAGTGTCCTTTAGGGAGAGTTGTCCTCTTACTGGAGAGTTGTTAAATACAGTAGAACTACCTCTCTGTAAAGGACACTTTTCCAATGCATTTAAATATTCTTTACAGAGAGGATCAACTGTATGTATGTAGAAAGGCATCTCTACCTTTAATATTCTTAATTCTTTTCCATAATGACTGGGTGAAGTAGAATACATCTACTTTTGTCATTAAGACTGGTAGCATTATTCAGTAGCAGGCCACTGACTTAACTCCAATATGTCTGACATGAGGAACATGGAGTACATCCAACATGGAGTACATCCTGTATCCCTGGAGTCCTTACAGTAGAATGTGTTTATCATTAAGACAGGGAGCACTACTCAGTAGCAGGCCACTGACTTAGCTCCAATATGTCTGACATGAGGAACATGTACGGCCAACATGGAGTACATCCTGTATCCCTGGAGTCCTTACAGTAGAATGTGTTTGTCATTAAGACAGGGAGCACTACTCAGTAGCAGGCCACTGCCTTAGCTCCAATATGTCTGACATGAGGAACATGTACAGCCAACATGGAGTACATCCTGTATCCCTGGAGTCCTTACAGTAGAATGTGTTTATCATTAAGACAGGGAGCACTACTCAGTAGCAGGCCACTGACTTAGCTCCAATATGTCTGACATGAGGAACATGTACGGCCAACATGGAGTACATCCTGTATCCCTGGAGTCCTTACAGTAGAATGTGTTTGTCATTAAGACAGGGAGCACTACTCAGTAGCAGGCCACTGACTTAGCTCCAATATGTTTGACATGAGGAACATGTACGGCCAACATGGAGTACATCCTGTATTCTTGTAGCTCTTACAGGGTACTATCAGCATGGCCAGCTGAGCCCAGGTTTCATAGTGAGCTTGTTACTGCTCCCCCTCCTTTTTCATTTGGGCTTTGAACCGGCAAAGGTGGAGTTAATCATAACAGTAATATTGGGGATTGTTCTTAGTTCATTAAAGCTAAAGTTCTCTATATATCCAGTTTGATTTAGAGAGGTTTCACTCTCTGCCAAATGTTTAGCACCAAGTCAAGATGGCCGACTTATTGATTGGCTGTTGCAGCACGTAACCAACTATACCGAAGATCACTCCCACCTGGAAGGTAAGTTTGTTGCGACGGTACAACCATCAATGTTGCGATCTTGTTGTGTTGCGCAGCTGTCAATCTTCCTCTTGGAATATCTTAGGAGTACCTCCACCTGAATATCGCCAGTGACCTGTTGTTTGTTGTTGCATGTTTTAAGTTGTAGTTTGTTCGTTCTGCCTCCATTGTTGTTTACTTCACATATCCCAGTAGATTTCCAAAATTTCATCCATAAAGTTAAACCTGTCTATATCGTCCCTTCTAAATAACACCTCCCTTTCTATAGCACCCAATTTTAAATACATATTACGATGGTATTTACATTAAAAGTGACCTGTCTATAGCACACCCTCTCTCTATAGCACCCTATTTTGTTGAATTCCAAGAAGGGGGCGCTATAGATAGGTTTAACTGTATGTTTGTTTCAATACTAATGAATTTATTACAGTTCCTGATTGTGTTTGGTGCTCCTACCTTCAATTTTAACAAACCCTCAGTTTATAAATGATGGAGCGTCATGTGATAATACCTTATAGTTATGTGCAACATCTTAATTCGCTAGTTGAAAGTTGAAAAATAATCACCAATATGCATTTTTTCCTCACTTCCCTATCCTCACAAACACACCTGTATACATATTTAGACTGTTATAGACCTATCATCAACAAAACGGTTACTTATCTACCTTATTTGCACATTTCTTATTTACATATAAGAGAAATTATGCAAATCTAATCCCTTTCATATTGTTTAAAAGTAATTTCCTATTTGCATATAAGAGAAATTATGCAAATTGAATCCCTTTCGTTATTAAAAAAAAGTAAATTTCTTATTTATATACATATAAGAGAAATTATGCAAATCCAATCCCTTTCTTATTACTAAAAAAGTAAATTTCTTATTTACATATAAGAGAAATTTTGCAAATCGAATCCCTTTCGTATTATTAAAAGGTAAATTTCTTAGTTGCATATATGATAAATTATGCAAATCCAATCTCTTTCGTTATTTAAAAAAGGCAATTTCTTATTTACATATAAGAGAAATTATGCAAATTGAATCCCTTTCGTATTGTTTAAAGGTAAATTTCTTATTTACATATAAGAGAAATTATGCAAATCGAATCCCTTTCGTATTTTTTAAAGGTAATTTATTATTTACATATTAAAGAAATTATGCAAATCGAATCCCTTTCATATTGTTTAAAAGGTAAATTTCTTATTTGCATATAAGAGAAATTATGCAAATCGATACCCTTTCGTATTATTTAAAAGTAATTTCTTCTTTGCATATAAGAGAAATTATGCAAATCGAATCCCTTTCGTTATTTAAAAAAGGCAATTTCTTATTTACATATAAGATAAATTATGCAAATCGAATCCCTTTTGTATTGTTTAAAGGTAATTCTTATTTGCATATAAGAAAAATTATGCAAATCGAATCCCTTTCGTATTGTTTAAAGGTAATTTCTTATTTGCATATAAGAGAAATTATGCAAATCGAATTTCTTTGTTTGTTAAAAGGTAAATTCACCCTACTTAAATGTGCAATATATATTATAGGGCATTTTTGTGTTTAGTTTTATGTACGTTTTCCCTTTATTCAATAAGGAATAATACAGGTATGCATTGTATATGCATTTTTATTATTATTTCATTATGGCCATATATATAAACGAACAAATTCGTAAAAAAAAAGTTTATTTTTTATATAAATATATTTTTAAAATAGAGAGATATAATGGGCCTTGGATGTATTTTTCTTTAAAGTAAAATCTCAAAACATAATATATTTTAAGGCATTTATATTAAATTTTGTTTAGTTTTTTAAATTCTTAAAGAGTTTATTTATAATGCTGTCTCTATCTTCAGGGAATTTTTCTCCATTTTATTTTTTGTAAAACCAAATATATATATTTATTTACTTGGTGAAGTTTTATTTATTTTTTTAGATAGTTTATTTTGTAATTTATAAAAAGGTTTATGATTTTTTTGTTAATAAAGATGGTGCAAAGATATGTGTCTGGTTGTTATTTCTTTCTGAAATGTTTTCATATAAACACATTTCATATAATTGCTATAGATTCAGTGTTGAAACACATGTTAAATAATAATTCAATTTTCAAAATACGAAACTATTATAGACGCGTAAGATTCTTTTCAAAATAAAATAATTTCTACCGTTCCTACTTTTTTTTTTGCTTATTCCTAGTACACGTGGTACAGGCCATAATAATCATGGTGGGTAGTTAGCGACTGCTTTTACTGTAAGTGCACCACATGTCTACAAATGTGAAAAGCAGTTTGACTTTGCACTTACAAATGTGCCAGAGCCCCGTTTGGTTACTTGCACTCGTTGGTGGGGTTGGACTTTTGCAAGAATCGGGGGCCATTGGAGCATTTTTTTTTTAAACAGAAAAAAGTGTCCAATGCGGGAATCGAACCCGGGTCGTAGCGGTCGAAAACCAAACGGTTTAACCAGCCTTCCACACTGTCCTCACTGCAATTGAAAAATTAATGGGAGGGCCTGGCTCATCAGTGGTGAACCCTCCCAGTGGTTTCGGCAGTTTAATCTACCATACAGCTGTTATATTGCATTTTTCAATCTTCCTTTTATAGTGATACTGATGTTAGACTCTTGGAATGGGTATTTTAGATGAACTATGGACATAAGCTTCTAGTATTTTAAAAATAGAGATATAATGGGCCTTGGATGTGTTTTTCTTTAAAGTGATATCTCGAAACGTAATATATTTTAAGGCATTAATTTTAAAGTTTGTTTAGTTTTTTAAATTCTCAAAGAGTTTATTTAAAATGCTGTCTCTCTCTCTTCAGGGAATTGCAGTAAGGGCAGTGGAAATTGTTTTATTTTGAAAAGAATCATACACATCTATAATAATTTCGTATTTTGATAACAGATGGCACGCTAGTGCATCGTAATATAATTCAATTTTCTTATATATTAATTTATTTTACATATTTGCATAGTTTAACATTTGTAACAAGTTTACTTCAGCAGAGCCGACTGCTACAGGGCATGTCCCCAGGTGGCAGATAGGGGAACCACCTTCAGATATGAACCAGGCCAGCTGTGAAACAAGCAGAATAACTCTGACCAATAACCAACAGCAGCATTGTTAGAAAGAGAGGAGAAAGACCTCTTTAAAAATCCTGACTTCAACTGTTGATAGACCTCAGCAAGGGTCCCACTCCAGGGATACGGAGGTCTGTGCCTGTACTCATGTTAGAGTCGGCAGCAAAGGCTTCCATGTTAAGAACGACCTCAAACTACAGGCAAAGTCAGACTTTCACCAAAGTGTGCCTGGATCATTGTACCATGTTCAACGAAAGCTGCACTCCTACACCCCATTCCATGAGATCAGCTTGAGGAGTTTGAACTCGTGGAAAATTTTTGTAATTTTTACACAAGGGGATAAGAAACAACAACAAATTTAATTATCTCCTTGAGTATATATAAGTGGTACAGCCTACTCCACGTTGACGAGCGCGAAACACGTTCGTGGATGGCTTTTCTTGATTTATCAAGAAAATGAGTTGGCCAAATATCAGGGAACAGGCTAAATCAACATTTAGTTGATTTCTGTTCCACTAGATGGCGCTCTGCTATCTAAAAATCACATGTGCTCGATGTCAGGATATGTCTTCTTTGTTTTTATAAATATAAATGGAATTTTTTTGCCCTGAGGAAAATGATCAATAAAAGCATAGGGCACCTCTCCCGTCAAAATAGACGTCAAAACTAGACGCCGTCTATTGACCGTCACGTCCACTTTGTCGAAGGAATTAAAAATCCGAACTGGAACACTTGAATGTACGTCTCTCACTATGGAAAGATAAACTTTTTGCTGTACAGCTGCTCATCCACACTGTATTCCTTTCTTTCAGACTTGATGGAGAATGGGTCAGTTAAAGTTCTTTAATTTTTCCAAGACTACAAGAATGAAAAAAGACCTAACAAAGTAACTGAACTGTGTGGAAATATTTTCTTCTTCACAAGATGCAACCATTTACTCAATAGTCTACTTCTTCACTGTGTTCTATGCACGATGTCTTTTGTACATAGATATTCTTTTCTTTCTCTCTTTTCTGAGAGAGGAATTCTTCCCCTGCTTCTCATTTTAGATTCATTTTTAACAGGAGTCTGTATAATACGGAATGTCTTAATAAAGGCTTATCTATTGACTGTCACCGCAAACTAGCAGCCTCAGGTCGGTGACAAAGCCACAACACCAGCTTTGGTAAACTGAGAAGTGTCCACCTAGAGACCATGGTTTCGGGCTAATGGCCCTCGTCAGTCTAGGGCGGACTTTATTCCATGAGATCCACACGGGATCTAATGGAATCTTGACAATCTGATTGTGGTATTATAGTAAATGACTACAAACACAATTCGCCTAAAATAGCTGGTTTATTAAAATCTGTCAATCCTTCCGGTGTCCGGGCCGGGTGAGTTTTCCCGTGTTGAGTCAAATTAAGCCGCAGGCTCCACTCCTGGTGGTGCCCTTCCGTCAATTCCTTTAAGTTTCAGCTTTGCAACCATACTTCCCCCGGAACCCAAAAACTTTGGTTTCCCGGAAACTGCCCGCCGAGTCATTTAAGGAACTCAGGCGGATCGCTGGTTGGCATCGTTTATGGTTAGAACTAGGGCGGTATCTGATCGCCAAATGGTTTATTAAAATATGATAGTCAAAGTACACATATTATTTTGAAATATAAGGAAGTGGTAGTTAACAGAAAAATTAATTAAATTAAGAACTAAATATAGTTTAAGGTATAAAAAAATGTAATATAAATATAAACATAAAAAGGTTTGGGTGGGAATAAATAAACATAATATCCAATTAGCTAAGGTTTGTCCTAACAGCGCCATCTATGTACAGTTTTAGAAACTATTTATCCTACATGACAAAGAGGTGTTTAGCTGGTAAAGTGGCTGGGCCAAATCTATGGCCAAAATATAGATGGATATTTTGCTGGAAGGAAATTGTTCCATAAATTATAAGTTTTGACGTTTAATTTGATGGGAGAGAATCCCTATGCTTTTATAAATATAAATGAATTGTGTAAAAAGGTGTGTTGATTTGTTGGTGAGAATTTGAAACTATTTTAGACACGTAAGATTCTTTTTAAAATTAAAACAATTTTCTACCGCCCTTACTGTAATCGAAATATTAGTGGGAAGGCCTGGCTCATCAGTGGTAAACCCTCCCAAAAGTTTTGCCAGTTTAATCTACCATACCGCTGTTATATTACATTTTTTCGATCTTCCTTTTATAGTGATACTGATGCTAGACTCTTGGAATGGGTATTTTAGATGAACTATGAACATAAGCTTTGAGGACAGTAGAATTACATACAATTATAAATATATAATATGCTTCGAACAATCGCTCTTCCGCAAACATCAAATTGAGTCTTTTATTAGAACATTTATATTTTATGATACAAATAATTGTTTAATAGAAACAAGGTAATAAGACCAAATCCAAATAAATAAATAGTGTGTGATGTTTCGGTAACCGTGTTGTTACCATCTTCAGACAAAAGTACTGAATGAGTGAAGAATCAAGTGTGTAAACAAGATAACAGTAACTATTTAAACCATGCTGTGGTAAAATTTCTCATTCAGTACTTTTGTCTGAAGATGGTAACAACGCTGTTACCTAAACATCACACACTATTTTTTTATTTGGATTTGGTCTTATTACCTTGTGTTTATAATCTATAATCCAAATTGTGCCTTATCAATTAATTTTTTTAATAGATACAAGGTAATAAGACCTAATCCAAATAATTCAATAGTGTGTGACGTTTCAGTAACAGCATTGTTACCCATCATCAGACAAAAGAATAAATGAGAAAAATATCACAGCGCAAGTTCTTACATAGAGATATTCCTTTAATTATATATATTTTTAAAAATTCGACTTTTAATTCTAAGAATAATATTTAAGGTTGTCTTAAAAAAATGATTTTTCTCTATTCTGCCATCTTGTTTACACAATTGATAACAGTACTATTTAAGAGCATTCTGTGGTATTTTTTCTTGCGTTTACATCACGTCCGGCTCAATTTTTTCCATGTGATCCTGAACTACCAGGAGTCTGTCCGCGTCTTCTACCGCTGCTGTGGCTATGGCACAACGCCGATAGGTGCACCAAGGCTACGGTCACCTGCTTCCACTGCGCTTCTGGTGACCACCAAGGCCGAAGCTGTCCAACTCTTGCCAACCCGCGCACGGCCAAGTGCGCCAACTGCTCAGCCAAGGGCCTCTCTGCCTACCACGAGGCAAGATCAATGTCTTGCCCAACTGCCAGAGCTAGAGCTGCAAAGTTCTAGTCCTCCCGCCTTCTTCCTGCCTCCTGACCTCCGCGGGCCCAATCTGGCCTAACCTGCCTCTTCCCTGACGGAGATCCTGTCCCTAGCCTCTCCAGCTGGTCATAGTGGTTTTATATATTCCGCTTTATGCGGCCATTGGGGCTCAAAAATCATTTATTTTGGTTAGGAGCCCCGTAAATAAAGATATTTCCGTTTTTTCTTCCCACTGCCTAGAGGAAAATAAAACCGTAGAGCATGTGCTCTTCAGCTGCCAAGCATTTAACTGCATTTATTGGACTGCCCTCATTCAATGACACTACACTATTGAATCCACCAAGAAACAAACCGGCCACTTGGTGAACTGGTTCACTAAGGCTACCAAGACCACAGAACAGCACGGGTAGTTGGTGATCTATGGATACACTCCAGGAGTTACCTGGGTATGGTACCTAGTTGTTACTAATATTTTTTATCCTTTATTCTATTGTCTGATGATTATAACAATGCTGTTACCGAAACGTCCCACACTATTAAATTATTTGGATTAGATCGTTTTACCTTGTATCTATAATCTATAATCCAAATTATGCTTTATCATAATTGTTTAATAATAATAAAAAAAGAGTCATACGCGTCAATAATGGTTACGTATTCTCATAACAAATGGCGTGCTAATGTATCATATTATAAAATCTAGTGACAACCATCATGACTGGGTGAAGTAGAATGTCATTAAGACTGGGAGCACTACTCAGTGGCAGGTCACTGACTTAGCTCTAAAAGAAATGGCCACCTCTGATATGAGGAACAGACACCATGTACAGCCACTCCTAACATGGAGTACAAACACTGCTCATCCTGGAAACCTGGAGACCTTACAGAGTACTATCAGCATGGCCAGCTAAGCCCAGGTTTTATAGTGAGCTTGTTGCTGCTCCCCCTCATTTGTCATCCAGGCTTGGGACCGGCAAAGGTGGAGTTTTGTTGTTGTCACACATCATTGACTGTATTGACTCATTCATTGATGAGCTCTACTCATCCCCAGCACAGACACCATCAACAAGCTCTACAGACTTGATACCCTGATGTTGAGTGGAGATAAGAAAGAAGAAGAGACTCATCCCCAGCACAGACTCCATCAACAAGTTCTACAGACTTGATACCCTGATGTTGAATGGAGATAAGAAAGAAGAAGAGACTCATCCCCAGCACAGACACCATCAACAAGTTCTACAGACTTGATACCCTGATGTTGAATGGAAATAAGAAAGAAGAAGAGACTCATCCCCAGCACAGACACCATCAACAAGCTCTACAGACTTGATACCCTGATGTTGAGTGGAGATAAGAAAGAAGAGACTCATCCCCAGCACAGACACCATCAACAAGCTCTACAGACTTGATACCCTGATGTTGAGTGGAGATAAGAATAAAGAAGATACACATCCCCAGCACAGACACCATCAACAAGCTCTACAGACGTGATACTCTGATGTTGAGTGGAGATAAGTAAGAAGAGACACATCCCCAGCACAGACACCATCAACAAGCTCTACAGACGTGATGCTCTGATGTTGAGTGGAGATAAGAAAGAAGAGACACATCCCCAGCACAGACTCCATCAACAAGCTCTACAGACTTGATACCCTGATGTTGAGTGGAGATAAGAAAGAAGAAGAGACACATCCCCAGCACAGACACCATCAACATAGGGGTATGATAGTCTGTTACGTACGAGGTGTGTTCAAAAAGTATCGCGACTTTTGAATTTTCGCCGGTTACGTATATTCGAATTTCGATCTTTTTGTGGCTTTATGTTGGTACTCATGTCTCTCACTTATGCCGACAAGCTCGGCCATTTTGAATGTTCACTTAATTGTTGACAGCTGCTTTGCTTGCAGGTGTTTTGGATCGTCTTCGATTTTTACCTATTAAAAAAAAATGGATCAATGAACCTGTATCAAATTTTGTGTGAAAAACGAAATTAAATGCGCGGATGCATTCCGAATGTTGACTGTGGCATACGGAGAAACTACCTTGGACCGGAGCAACGTTTATCGGTGGTACAAAATGTTCTCAGAAGGCCGAGAAGATGTGAACGACGAAGAGCGTGCCGGACGCCCGAGCACTTCAACAACAGACGAAAAAATTAATGAAGTGGAGAAAATGATATTGGCCAATCGTTGAATCACCGTTAGAGAAGTTGCTGAGGACCTAAACATATCGATTGGCTCGTGCCATTCGATTTTTATCAATGATTTGGGCATGAGACGGGTCGCCGCGAAATTCGTACCAAAATTGCTCAATTGCGACCAAAAACAGCATCGCATGAACATTGCTAATGAGATGTTGGACTCTGTCCGCGACGACCCAAATTTGCTCCAGTGGGTCATAATTGGTGACGAAGCGTGGGTTTATGGTTATGACGTGGAAACCAAAGCTCAATCATCTCAATGGAAGCTGCCGCACGAACCAAGACCGAAAAAAGCGCGCCAAGTTCGGTCGAATGTGAAAGTTTTGCTGACAGTTTTCTTCGATTGCAGGGGCGTGGTGCATCATGAGTTCTTGCCACAGGGTAGAACGGTCAATAAGGAATATTACCTGCAAGTTATGCGCAATTTGCGCGAAGCAATCCGCCAGAAACGCCCGGATTTGTGGAAGAACAAAAATTGGCTTTTGCACCACGATAACGCCCCTGCTCACACATCGTTTCTTGTGCGCGACTTTTTGGCCAAAAACAACACACTAATGATGCCGCAGCCACCGTATTCCCCAGATCTGGCCCCCTGTGACTTTTTCTTGTTCCCTAAACTGAAGAGGCCCATGAAAGGACGACGTTACGCTACGCTTGACGAGATAAAGACGGCATCGAAGGAGAAGCTGAAAAAGATTTTTAAAAATGATTTTCTGAAGTGCTTCGAAGATTGGAAAAACCGTTGGCACAAGTGTATAATATCTCATGGGGATTACTTTGAAAGGGACAAAATAGGTATTCATGAATAAATAAATAATTTTTGAAAAACACAAAGGTCGCGATACTTTTTGAACACACCTCGTATGTCTGTTCCAATAGGTAGGACCAACAAGTATCTGCTACCATCATTCAGGCTGGAGACAGGCCAACACACGATGACAATGTAACCTGACGCTGTCAACAACATGCAGCAATTCGGTGACTGAATCGTCGTTTGGTCTTCCTATTGGACAACGAGAGACAATTCTCTATACATTATTTCAGCATTATTTTTTGTGTATCCCTGGTACAAGTGGTACAGGCCATGATAATCATGGTGGGTAGTTAGCGACTGCTTTTACTGTAAGCACATAAACTTCACCTTTGCCGGTCCCAAGCTCTGATAAAAAAAAAGGAGGAGGGGGAGCAGTAACAAGCTCACTAAACAAACTGGGCTCAGCTGGCCATGCTGATAGTACCCTGTAAGGTCTCCAGGGATACAGGATGAGCAGCGTTTGTACTCCATGTTAGGAGTGGCTGTACATTGCGTCTGTTCCTCATGTCAGAGGCGGCCATTTCTTTTGGAGCTAAGTCGGCCTGCCACTGAGTAGTGCTCCCAGTCTTAATGACATTCTACTTCACCCATTCATGATGGTTGTCAAACAGACACCATCAAGGGTCAAAACTTGATACCCTAATATGATTGAGTGGAGATAGGAAAGAAGAAGAATACTATAAGTACACCACATGTCTACACATGTGAGAAGCAATTCAACTATACACTTACAAATGAGCCAGAGCCCTTATATATTTATAATTGTATGTAATTCTGCTGCCCTCAAAGCTTATGTCCATAATTCATCTAAAATACCCATTCCAAGAGTCTAGCATCAGTATCACTATAAAAGGAATTTCCAAAAATGCAATATAACAGCAGTATGGTAGATTAAACTGGCGAAACCGCTGGGAGGGTTCACCACTGATGAGCCAGGCCCTCCCATTAATTTTCCATTGCAGTAAGGGCAGTAGAATTTGTTTAGAAGAATCATACGAGTCTACAATAGTTTCGAATTCGTATTTTACCTAAAATTATTCATATATTTATAACATCTGTCTAGATCTGAGGGTCACCTGATTTGGGGGACCAATCAGATGGTGAACGTCATAGCAAAATGGCTGACCTGTTTAGATAGGAAAGAAACATAATTTTATGATGAATTAGCGCGCCATCTGTTATCAAAATTCGAAACTATTATAGACACGTATATAAAGGGGGGGGGGGGGAGGGTTCGTTGGAAGGATCGTCTAAACCATTGGTTTTCGACCGCTACGACCCGGGTTCGATTCCCGCATTTCTGATTTAAAAAATATGCACCAATGGCCCCCTATTCTTTCAAAAGTCCAACCCCTCCAGCGAGTGCAAGTAACCAAACGGGGCTCTTGCACATTTGTAAGTGCAAAGTCGAACTGCTTTTCACATGTGTAGATATGTGGTGTACTTTACAGTAAAAGCAGTCGCCTACCTTTACCCACCATGATTATAATGGCCTGTACCACGTGTACTAGGGATAAGCAAAAAAGAGAGAGAGAGAGAGAACGCTTCACGATTTTGCGTGTCATCCTTGCGCAGGGGCCATGCTAATCTTCTCTGTATCTATGTAGCGAGAGAGAGAGAGAAACACGTTTGATTTTTTTCAAAAAAGAAAAAAAAAAACATTCCAAGAGTCAAACATCAGTATCACTATAAAAGGAAAACCTAAAAATGCAATATAACAGCGGTATGGTAGATTAAACTGGCGAAACCGCTGGGAGGGTTCACGACAGATGAAGAAAGCTCTTCCTTTAATTTTTCATTGCAGTAAATTTTTCATTTGTAAAAAAGAATCATGCGCGTGTATAATAGTTTCGAATAAACAGAATTTTAACTTTTTGATTCTCACACAGGTTATTTAACAGGTCTATTTCCAGTCTTTGTCAGAGCGTTTAAATTTAATTCTTTCCTTCATTCATTTGTTATAGATTGGATAATTACAATACATTTGAGGTACAGAAGGACTTGCTATAAAATACCTTTATTTGATACCGATCAAAAATAGCAACATAGCTTATGTTACGATGCACTAGCGCGCCATCTGTTATGAAAATTAGAAACTATTTTGGACGTGTAAGATTCTTTTTGAAATTAAACAATTTCTACTGCCCTTACTGCAATGGAAAAATTAATAGGAGGGCCTGGCTCATCAGTGGTGAACCCTCCCAGCTGTTTCGCCAGTTTAATCTACCATTCCGCTGTTATATTGCATTTTTGGAACTTCCTTTTATAGTTCATCTAAAATACCCATTCCAAGAGTCTAGCATCAGCATTACTATAAAAGGAAGTTCCAAAAGTGCAATATAACAGCAGTATGGGAGATTAAACTGGCGAAACCGCTGGGACTGTTCACCACTGATGAGCCAGGCCCTCCTATTAATTTTTACATTGCAGTAAAGGCAGTAGAAATTGTTTAATTTCAAAAAGAATCTTTCGCGTCTATAATCGTTTCTAATTTTCATAGCTTATTCTATTTACAATGAAATATCCCTCTCACAAAATGCTATCCTACAGTCTCAAAGTGTTGCGAGGGTGTAAACAGGTAACACAGGACGTCGGGAGTTTAGGGCCACCCTATACCCGGCTAATGTATTGTTACGTCGTACCCAGACGCTGTACTTTGTCTACTCAGGATGCCACAAAGATACACAGTGAGTTCGAAGGAATTGCAGCTAAAGTTAGCGCTTTATTATGTCTCACTAAACAGAAGGAATATAATAAGTGGGACTTGTCTTCAACCTCCCCGTCAGAAGAATCCTTGGCGCCGTGGATGTCACTCTTGTGTCCCGCTCCACACTGTACAGCGTGGACTACACCGTCTTGTAGACCGCTCCGATGTCAGTCTCTCCTGGCACCGTCTTGTAGGATCATCCACACGTCTGAAGACAAGTCACCACGTCTTCTCCTCGCCGCAGATGTCACCAAACTCTGTCCTCCCCCAAACAGGAATGCTGTTTTTGGTGCCTGCCACATGGCAGCTGGAGTCCACCCTTCTTTCCCCAACTTTACTCTGGAATCTTGGCTTTGTCATCCATGGAACAATTGTCCAAGTATCAATTGTCTGTTATCCATAAAAGCAGCTCCATGTCAGGAGACCAAGTCACACTGAGTGGTACTTCCAGGTCTTCAGACCAACAGCACCCCCTTCTCCATTATGTCTACAAGGAGATATATATGAACAGGTTCTAAAAGAAAAAAAAAAGTGTCCAATACGGGATTCGATCCTGGTTCATGGCTGTCGGGAATCGACGGTTTATCCTACCAGCCTGAGTGGAGATAAGAAAGAAGAAGAGACACATTCCCAGTACAGACACCATCAACAAGCTCTACAGACTTGATACCCTGATGTTGAGTGGAGATAAGAAAGAAGAAGAGACTCATCCCCAGCACAGACACCATCAACAAACTCTACAGACTTGATACCCTGATGTTGAGTGGGATAAGAAAGAAGAAGAGACTCATCCCCAGCACAGACACCATCAACAAGCTCTATAGACTTGATACCCTGATATGATTGTTGAGTGGAGATAAGAAAGAAGAAGAGACACATTCCCAGTACAGACACCATCAACAAGCTCTACAGACTTGATACCCTGATGTTGAGTGGAGATAAGAAAGAAGAAGAGACACATCCCCAGCACAGACACCATCAACAAGCTCTATAGACTTGATACCCTGATATGATTGTTGAGTGGAGATAAGAAAGAAGAAGAGACACATCCCCAGTACAGACACCATCAACAAGCTCTACAGACTTGATACCCTGATGTTGAGTGGAGATAAGAAAGAAGAAGAGACACATTTTCAGTACAGACACCATCAACAAGCTCTACAGACTTGATACCCTGATGTTGAATGGAGATAATAAAGAAGAAGAGACACATCCCAGCACAGACACCATCAACAAACTCTACAGACTTTATACCCTGATGTTAAATGGAGATAAGAAAGAAGAAGAGACACATCCCCAGCAGAGACACGATCAACAAACTCTACAGACTTTATACCCTGATATGATTGAATGAGATAAGAAAGAAGAAGACAGTATAGAAGCAAGTACTGGCCTACATTATTCCAAAGACAATGCCGGGCCATTAACAATCTCAACAGAAGCCCCGTAGGCTAATGAGTATCACGACGCTAGCTAATCACATTATCAAAATGATATTTAGCGTGCTGAACCTACCAACAATTTCTCCCTACTTCGCGATTTCTTTTGATAATTACTGTAAGTTGTCCTTGACTCTCCTCACTTACAGTACTGTACAGTATCTCTTTGTCAATTTATCGCCTTATTAATTATCCCAATAAAAAATAATTGCCCCATTGTGTTAACCAACAGTAATCAAGTTAACCTTTAACCCTTTCTTCCTTTTAGTATTTAAATTGCCATCTCAGCTTGGATAATGAATGTCTAGTGAATTACAAAAAAGGGAACTCCGCCTTTACCGGTCCCAAGCCCGGATGAAAAAGGAGGAGGGGGAGCAGTAACAAGCTCACTAAGTAACACTGGGCTCAGCTGGCCATGCTGACAGTACCCTGTAAGGTCTCCAGGGATACAGGATGAGCAGTGTTTGTGCTCCATGTTAGGAGAGGCTGCACACGGCGTCTGTTCCTCATGTCAGAGGCGGCCATTTCTTTTGTAGCTAAGTCAGTGGCTTGCCACTGAGTAGTGCTCCCAGTCTTAATGACAAAGGCAGACGCATTCTACTTCACCCAATCATGATGGTTGTATAACAGACCCCATCAAGGGTCATAACTTGATACCCTAATATGATTGATTGGAGATAAGAAAGAAGAAGAGAGTACTGTACAGTATCTCTTTGTCTATTCATCACCTTATTAATTATCATAATAAAAAAATAATTGCCCCATTGTGTTAACAAACAGTAACCAAGTTAACCTTTAACCATTTCTTCCTGTTAGAATGTAAATCGCCATCTCGGCCTAGGTAATATGTAATGAGTTGAGTTGGCTCTCTCCAGCTGGGGGACAAATAACTTTCAAAGTGATATCGTTATTTTTCTCTGTAGCCATTTCGATTTGAAACCAATTAGGCGACTCTTCAAACCTTTTTGTGAAATTGGAATTTCATTTTTTCCTGCCTTTTGACTTGATTGAACTGTGTTAAAAATAATAAATCAAGCTTTCACAACCTATCATATTTATACACCCAAGATAGAGAAAATTGCTGTGATAGAGATATACTGAGACATCTGAGGCTCTTCATTGGACACATTAACAACATAAAATTGACCCAGAACAGCAGCTTTACACACCCAAGATAGAGAAAATTGCTATGATAGAGATGTACTGAGACATCTGAGGCTCTTCATTGGACACATTAACAACATAAAATTGACCCAGAACAGCAGCTTTACACACCCAAGATAGAGAAAATTGCTGTGATAGAGATGTAGGGAGAGATCTGAGGCTCTTCATTGGACACAACAACAGAAAATTGACCCAGAACAGCAGATTTACACACCCAAGATAGAGAACATTGCTGTAATAGAGATGTACGGAGACATCTGAGGCTCTTCATTGGACACAACAACAACAGAAAATTGACCCAGAACAGCAGCTTTACGCACCCAAGATAGAGAATATTGCTGTGATAGAAATGTACGGAGACATCTGAGGCTCTTCATTGGACACAACAACAACAGAAAATTGACCCAGAACAGTAGCTTTACACACCCAAGATAGAGAACATTTCTGTGATAGAGATGTACGGAGGCATCTGAGGCTCTTCATTGGACAATTGACCTAGAACAGCAGCTTTCCACACCCAAGATAGTGGACATTGCTGTGATAGAGATGTACGGAGACATCTGAGGCTCTTTATTGGACACAGCAACAACAGAAAATTACCCAGAACAGCAGCTTTACACACCCAAGATAGAAAACATTGCTGTGATAGAAATGTACGTAGACATCTGAGACTCTTCATTGGACACAACAACAACAGAAAATTGACCCAGAACAGCAGCTTTACACAACCAAGATAGAAAACATTGCTGTGATAGAGATGTATGGAGACATCTGAGGTTCTTCATTGGACACAACAACAACTAGATGATGACCGAGGTGAATAGATGCAAAATCTACATACCGTTCAGTACATACTCTACTCAAACAACTTCCCTCCAAGCCGATTGACAATTTCGACAGATCGGTGACACACAGCTGTCCTTGATGACTCACAGATGATACTATGTCCCACCTCGTGGAACTGGTCCACCTGGTAACCAGGAAATATGGAAGGTTAAATAAACATTGTCGTACAGTGTTGGTGCTTATCTCCATGGTTAAACCAATTCCTGAAGTCCACTCGTCTCCAATTTTGAAGCATTAGAGGGAGGAACAGAATTGATTGGAGTATTTAGAATTTTCCTGTTGTAGGTAGAAATATGACTGTTAACATTTCGTACTTATTTATTTATTTATTTATTGTTACAAAAGCACGAAGTCCAAAGGACTATTGTGCTGTGCTAGTATTATTTACATATATATGATTAATTATTTACACGATGGATTAGTAGTGTTTTGTAAATTATTGTACAAATAGTTCTAAACTTAACAAAGTTCTCATAAGATAGAGTATATACACAAAGAGAATTTGGTAATGTTTCAAAGTATCTACATACAATTTGATTAGTCAGAGGGCAAGATAAAAGAAGATGCTCTGGTGATTCAACATCTAAGCGGCATTCACATGTTGGATCATTGATAGCATTCAGTTTGAATAAGAAACTTAAGAAGGGTCCTTTGCCAGTTAAGAATAAAGTAGTGAATTTATCAGAAGAAATGAAATTTGGGACAGCTATTGGAAAGAATTTCTTGAACAGTTCATTAGATTGAGAAAGATAAAACTTAAATTTTAGATCCAGATATAGTTTGTTTAATTCTTTTTGAAGGGGTTTTTTGAGTGTTCGATCTGTGAGAGAATTTGTCATATTATACTTTGTTTGTAATAATTCAAGATAATCGGACAGTAAAGGGGTTTTCGCTAGTATATGTGTGATGTAAGAAGATGAAGTCCTATAAGCATGAATGCATCTAATAAGAATTTGATATTGTATAGAATTCAACTTGGATCTTTTTGCTGCAGTGATAAAAGGAAACCAAATATTTGATGCATAGCTTATTGTAGAGCGTATCATAGCTTTATATAGGATCAATCTACGCCGAGTATCAATGCCCCAAGTACGTGCACATAATGAGAATAATATATTCTTAAGTTTCGTAGCTTTCATAATTATATTGTCAACATGTGTTCCAAAATTAATCTTATTCCTTTGTCTATGATTTTTAAAAATAACTCCCAAAATTTTAACAGTTTCTGATGGTTGAATTATTTTTCCATCAAAATTAATGGGCAATTTTTCATAGTTATGTAGATAGAGTATACCTGTTTTGTTTGGACTTAGTGAAAGTTTTACCTTTTCACACCATGCTTTGATTTTTATTAAACATTTGGTAATATTAAACTGAAGATCATAGATGTTTGAACTCCATACCACAAATGTCACATCGTCCGCGAAAGCAATTACTCTAGCAAAACTTTCGTTAAAAGATAAGTTGAAATCATTAAGTAATATATTCCAAAGAATAGGAGAAATAATACCACCCTGGGGACATCCCTTATTTATCTTTTTTATACACTTTACATTAGTATATTTAAACTCTACACTCCGGTCTTCAAAGTAAGAATTAATTATTTTTATAAGTACCGCTGGAAAATTTGCCTTGTCCAATTGTTGGAGAATTGCCGGATGCCATGCGTTGTCGAAAGCTCCGCTGATGTCCACTGTTACTATTGCCGTATTTTCTGTTTCTCTTTTCAGAAGACTTAATTTAGTTATTTCTTGTAAAGCAGAGATTGTTGATTTTTCTTGTGTAAATCCATGTTGAGCAGGATGCATAACATTATTACTATTAATATGATTTAAAAGTTCAATATGAATTAGACTTTCAAAAATTTTACCTAAATTAGAAGACAAGCTTATAGGGCGGTAGGCTTTCGGATCTTTATAATTTTCTTTATTAGGTTTTTTTATAATCATTACTGCTGACTTTCTCCAGGCCTCCGGATAATAATTAAGTCCCATACAAGCATTAAACAATTTTGTTAACACAGGAGATATATGATGAACTGCCGTTTTGATCATCTGATTGCTTATATGATCTATTCCTGGAGCCTTGCCATTTTTAAGTTTTTTAATTATTGAACAGATTTGAATATTATCAAAATAAATTATTTTATCATTAGAAAAAGTATAACTCTTGTCTCTGATTAATTTATGATAGTTTGTGTCAGAAGATTGACAGTCATTCGGAAATAGAGAAGATAAAAGATTTTTCATTTCTGATTCGAGCACATCTTGAGATACATCTAGAATTGGTAAATCAAAAGACCTAGGAGAAATTTTTTGTTTAAAAGTTTTGTAAGTATTACCAAAAGGAGATGTATTTTCAACTTCCTCCAGGAATACCCTCCAGC
The DNA here is from genome assembly GCA_030710605.1 of Cordylochernes scorpioides. Lineage (NCBI taxonomy): Eukaryota > Metazoa > Arthropoda > Arachnida > Pseudoscorpiones > Chernetidae > Cordylochernes > Cordylochernes scorpioides. Next base: position 67,846,660 of record CP092865.1, read on the forward strand.
TTACATTTCTTGTTTTTTCAATAATATTCATATACTTATTTCGTATTTCTTTATACATTTTTTCATCAACTAGCTGTCTATTAGACCGTATACCCCGATAATATAGATTTCGAACATATTTAAAATGATTTTTAAAAAGTTCCAGTTCATCCGTCCACCAATTAAATGGATTATTATTTAAATATTTTGGTTTTAATCGTAGAGATGCATATGCAGCTTCAATTAATATGTCAGTTATGAGAGAAACTACACAGTTTATATCGTTTATATTTACTATTTTACCTAATTTCATCATTGCCTCATTTATCCTAGACACATTGATTGCCTGCTCATATTTTTGCCAATTGGCTCTTTTTTCTTGAAAATACCATGTAGAATTATTTTCATGTAATAAACTTTCTGTTTCCAGACTAATGTCGAATGAGATTGCGTGATGGTCTGTGATTTGCGAAAGATTTAACGTTTTCCATCCATTAACAAGTACATGAGCATGACTATTAGTAATAGTAAGGTCTATTATACTTAATCCTCGACATGTTTTGTTTCGATTGTTATGTATGAGCATATTGTGAAAATCAATTATAGGTTGAAGTCTTCTACCGTTTTGATTAATAATATTTCGTACACTAGCTGTGAAATTTGCGGTACACTGCAAGATATGTATGGTCGACCATATGGTCTCTTAATTGAGAAAACGTTGGGTGTTTACAGCGAGATGCCAACATGGTGAGATATCTGCGCACCTCCCAATTACGCAGCGTTGATATAGAAAGGAGGCTATGAGGTAACATCGCCCATCTTCACCCACTTCTTGTTCCATTTCTTCTCTCTTAGCTTCCTCCATAGATGTCTTGTTATAATATCATCACCCATTCCTTACTTCGTTTATCCATTTCTTCCTGTTGAAATCTCATCTTTAAGATTGTCCTTTCTCTTCTTCTTTTTCTTATCTTCACACTGGGTGAAGATTGAAAGAGTACTTATGCAATTTTTCTGTAGTAGACAAAGTTAAAAAGTTTTTTTAAGGATACCATGCACTCTTCTCTTCTTATTATTTCTTATCTCCACTCAATCACATCAGGGTATCAAGCATGTTTGACAACCATCATGACTGTGTGAAGTAGCATGCGTCTGCCTTTGTCATTAAGAATGGGAGCACTACTCAGTGGCAGGCCACTGACAAAGCCCCAAAATAAATGTCCACCTCTGACATGAGGAACAGACGCAATGTGCAGCCGCTCCTAACATGGAGTACAAACACTGCTCATCCTGTATCCCTGGAGACCTTACAGGGTACTATCAGCATGGCCAGCTGAACCCAGGTTTTTTAGTGAGCTTTTTACTGCTCCCCCTCCTAAAAGTTCGTAAACATATTATAATTTATATTTTGCAATTGTTTTACGAAATTTTGTGACGACCTTGTTAATATTGGTAACCTTGTTAAATTTATAACAGAATTCTTATAGAAGAATGATTTAATCTCTGGTGTTCTATATCAAGGGTGGCCAATCAGTAGGTGGGCCAAGTTTCAGAATTACAAGGTTGTCCCAAAAGTTTGTAAACATATTATGATTTATATTTTGTAAATTTTTACGAACTTTTAGGACAACCTTGTAATTCTGAAACTTGGCCCACCTGCTGATTGACCACCCTTGATATAGAACATCAGAGATTAAATCATTCTTCTATAAGAATTCTGTTATAATTTTACCAAGGTTACCAACATTACAAAGGTTATGCCAAAAGTTCGTGAACACTTGCAAAATATAAATCATTGCATCCTGAACATAATGGTGTTTTCCGCATTGCTCTAGCGCAAATATTCGCGGAGTTATTAATTTTTAAAATAGTGCGGGACTTTTGGATCACCCTGTATATTTACGAACTTTTAGGACAACCTTATACAAGACATAGTAGAAAAACAAGAATGTAAATTATTAATATAAATGATATAATTGAATAAGAATTGAAGTTAGGGATGTATGGGACAATCAAAAAGTGTATCTAAAATACTCATGGTACAGCAACAACAATAGTATTAGGTTGTTATACTATAAACAATGCTTGCAAATGGTAAAAAGACAATACAAGGTTGTCCCAAAAGTTCGTAAACACTTACAAAATATAAATCATAATATTTAAACTTAATTCTGTTGACGTTATGTGGCGCTGAGTTTGTTGTTGACACACATTAAAATGTTATAACACCTTGATAAAGGTTGGCGTTCAGCCAACTGAAATATTGGTAAAATAAATTATATTTTGATCTAATATATGCCTTTTTAATTAGATATAATAAAATATAGAATAATAAAGATAACATTTTAATAATAATAGATAATAATGAAATATTATTCAAAATTTTTTTTCGGAATTTTAAAATAAATTTATTATTGAGTTATGTTTTTTTTTTTCATAGAGTTTTAATGATCAATGAGTTCACACACACAGACTATCTGGCACCACTGTCTGCCTTTTTCAGGGTTACCAGGTTAGATCAAACAAAGGATCGGCTGCCCGCTATAATTGCCGACGGCCTATTTCTCGTCTGCTGGAGTCTACCTGCCCTTCTTTTTTATCAGCTCAAATCTTTCTCCATAGAAACGGTCATTGTCTTGTGCTCACTTGGTATTCTGGCCATGGTATGGGGTAGCTGGGAACTCCTTGGTGCCCTATGAACTCGTCGAGAATGCTTTTTTTTTTTTTTTTGGTTCCAAAATTACTTTATTAGGTATCGCACAAAAATAACAACCTAGTTTATAATATTTGCAGCAATGAATTATATTAGACCCAGAGCAGCAGCTTTACATACCCAAGATAGAAACATTGCTGTGATAGAGATATACGGAGACATCTGAGGCTCTTCATTGGACACAACAACAACAACAACAATGAATTATATGAAAATTAGAAACTATTTTAGACGCGTAAGATTATTTTTGAAATTAAACAATTTATGGACTGTCCTTACTGCAATTGAAAAATAGTAGAGGCAGTAGAAATTGTTTAATTTCAAAAAGAATCATACGCGTCTAAAATAGTTTCTAATTTTCATAACAGATGGCGCGCTAGTGCATCGTAATATAAATAAATTATATGGTTAGATAATAAAAAGACATATATTGGTTTGAATGGAAGATTTATTTGTTAATATTTTTGTTGGCTGAATGCCAGCCTTTATCAAGGCATTACATTTTTGTATACACAAACTCCGCAAAGTAATCCTTGACAAAGGTCAGCGTTCAGCCAACTGAAATATTGGTAAATAAATATTTTATTAAATCAAATATATGCCTTTTTATTATATATTGATTTAAATATGAATTTCTCTATTTACAAAACAAAATGAATTATATATGTGAGGTTATTCACATATTAAAACAAAATGATAACACAGGATACGATCCCGGTTCATTGCTGCTGGGAATCGAGGGTGTTACCCACTTGTCACCGAATCTTTATATGCTTTCCATCATCAGTACTTGTGGTTATTATGCAATTTTTTATTTTATATCACACATACAGTTTTATTAAGACCACCAGTCTTATACAGATTCATCACAGGAAGAAAGGAAGCATAGATAGAGCTCTTATACTCCAAGCAGCACAGAACCCAACAACAGCCTCCAGGGTCTTATACAGATTAACCACAGGAAGGAAGCATAGATAGAGCTCCTATACTCCATGCAGCACAGAACCCAGCAACAGCCTCCAGGGTCATATACAGATTCACCACAGGAAGGAACCATAGATAGAGCCCCTATACTCCAGGCAGCACAGAACCCAACAACAGCCTCCAGGGTCTTATACAGATTCACCACAGGAAGGAGGCATAGCTAGAGCCCCTATACTCCAGGCAGCACCGAACCCAACAACAGCCTCCAGGGTCTAATACAGATTCACCACAGGAAGGAAGCATAGATAGAGCTCCTATACTCCAGGTAGCACAGAACCCAACAACAGCCTCCAGGGTCTAATACAGATTCACCACAGGAAGGAAGCATAGATAGAGATCCTATACTCCAGGCAGCACAGAACCCAACAACAGCCTCCAGGGTCTTATACAGATTCACCACAGGAAAGAAGCATAGATAGAGCTCCTATACTCCAGACATCACAGAACCAAACAACAGCCTCCAGGGTCTTATACAGATTCACCACAGGAAGGAAGCATAGATAGAGCTCCTATACTCCAAGCAGCACATAACCCAACAACAGCCTCCAGGGTCTTATACAGATTCACCACAGGAAGGAAACATAGATAGAGCTCCTATACTCCAAGCAGCACATAACCCAACAACAGCCTCCAGGGTCTTATACAGATTCACCACAGGAAGGAAACATAGATAGAGCTCCTATACTCCATGCAGCACAGAACCCAACAACAGCCTCCAGGGTCTTATACAGATTCACCACAGGAAGGAAACATAGATATGTAGGATGGTTGTTGATGTGCTGGTGTGGCTTGTGTAAAGGCTGCTGATAAAATTATAATTAAAATTAATTTATTTAAAGCCAGAAATATAAAAAGAGAAAAGAAGCAACGGTTGAAGTAACGGCCGTTGGAGCAAGCCTAGATGTTTACCGCTGAGTGCCAGATCAAGTGTCGGAAGAAGCCAGCCGCTAGAAAGTTCCGGATGACGCCCACGCATGCGTAGTGAAGTGTTTTCTAAACACGTGCTTGCCGAGGCATAGTGGGGCCGCCATTTTTCTGCCCGTATGTGTTTTGAAGCTTTGTCCCAGTTCGCTGAAGCAAAGTGCGGTCGCCACACTACTCCCCCTCCAGTAGGATCTTTAAAGATCCATGTAGTCGTAGAGGGAACTCTTGGTAGGGTGCCTTGTTGGGTTGGGATCTGGTCTTGGGGGCTTGAGGGAGGCACCTGTCCTTTTCAAATGTTGTCCAGATGTAATGGGTGACGACCATCTTGTTAGGTTGCAGGGACACGATGAATTGCTCAGCGATAGGTATAGTAGCCGCGAGTACCGGTGGAGCTATTGGTATTGGGGAAGTAGTGACTCTTGCTTCAATGGGAGGTGATGACTGTTGGAGAGGTTGTGGTACCGAAGTTTGGGCGGGCTGCGAGTGGAGAGGAGTCGTTGCAGCAGAGTTATTGGTTTCTTTTAGGAAGAGTGGATGTTTCTGCTCGCAGGATGGAGGCAAGGGCTCTTCGTGAGACGGCGGCTGCTGGGGCAGGGGCTCTTCATGAGACGGCGGCTGCTGGGGCAAGGGCTCTTCGTGAGACGGCGGCTGATGGGGCAAGGGCTCTTCATGAGACGGCGGCTGCTGGGGCAAGGGATTGTCACTGTGCACTGGGGTGGAGAAAACAGTTTCAGGGGGGCGCGAGATGGTGTTTGAAGGAGGGTTGGAGCAGAACGATGAAGAGTCTAGGGATGAAGAGTCACTCAGAGAGCTGGAGAGAGAAAGCAAAGTGGAGCTTGAGTTGACGTCTTCAACGTTCTGGACTGTAGTCACCGGGGCAGTTGTTGTGACATTCATGTCACGGGGTAAATCCGTCTGCTCCAGGTGTTGGAGGCTATTGGAGGTGGGAATACAGGGATCACAGTGCTGAGATAGAGGTGGCTTGGACAATTCAACCAGGATAATCGAGGGTTTCTGATCAGCAATGGGCTTAGTTTCTGAGACTTGAGCTGTTCGTACCTGGCGTGACCGGCCAAATCGCAGGAGAAGTCGTTCTTTGAGCGCCGCATATTTTCCTGAAACTGGTGGGTTCTGTACAATGTCGTAGACGCAGATGAGAGCTAGTCTATCTAAATTAACGATTATTGTGTTATATTTGAAATTGTCGTCGCTGGCGATGTTTGCGAAAATAAAGGCAGCTTCCAGTTGGCTGAGCCACAATGGAATGTCGTTTGGCAAGAAGGGTGGAGATCGAAAAATCAATTTTGATATTTGAGATGGGGTGAGTTCCATCGTGAATGTTTGAGCTTCCTAGATTTGCCCTTGACGCTGGCCGTTAATTCTTCATTCGAGTCGTCTGGCTCACCAATTTTGTAGGATGGTTGCTGATGTGCTGGTGCGGCTTGTGGAAAGGCTGCTGATAAAATTATAATTAAAATTAATTTATTTAAAGCCAGAAATATAAAAAGAGAATAGAAGCAACGGTTGAAGTAACGGCCGTTGGAGCAAGCCTAGATGTTTACCGCTGAGTGCCAGATCAAGTGTCGGAAGAAGCCAGCCGCTAGAAAGTTCCGGATGACGCCCGCGCATGCGTAGTGAAGTGTTTTCCAAACACGTGCTTGCCGAGGCATAGTGGGGCCGACATTTTTCTGCCCGTATGTGTTTTGAAGCTTTGTCCCAGTTCGCTGAAGCAAAGTGCGGTCGCCACAGATATATCTCCTATACTCCAAGCAGCACAGAACCCAACAACAGCCTCCAGGGTATTATACAGATTTACCACAGGAAGGAAGCATAGATAGAGCTCCTATACTCCAGACAGCACAGAACTCAATTATGAGAACAAAATCATGATTTTATTTGATAAATAGCTATTGAAAAACACTGTGTTCTTACACAATTATGGCCCAAAGTGTCATCCTCAATTTTGTCTTTCCTAAAGTTTTACGTGACAAAATAGATATACTGAAACCTCTATAGCTAACAAAAATTACAGATATTTTCTAAATTAAAATAAAAAATGACGTTCCCTACCTAGGATATACGACGCTAGTTATAAAGCATTAAAGATATTTGTCGCTTTTTATCTCAAATCTTTTTGTATCCTTGAAATTTAGGATAAAATCGTTTTATAAATCTTCTTTCTTATCTCCACTAAATCAAATTACGGTATCAAGCTTGTTTGACAACCATCATGACTGGGTGAAGGAGTTTGCGTCTACCTTTGTCATTAAGACTGGGAGCACTACTCAGTGGCAGGTCGACTAAGCTCCAAAAGAAATAGCCACCTCTGACATGAGGAACAGACACCATGTACACACAGCCACTCCTAACATGGAGTACAAACGCTGCTCATCCTGTATCCCTTACAGGGTACTATCAGCATGGCCAGCTGAGCCCAGGTTGTTTAGTGGGCTTGTTACTGCTCCCCTCCTCCTTTTTTATCCAGGCTTGGGACCGGCAAAGGCGGAGTTAAATAATAAAAGATTGATAATGAAATATTATAGCACTGAAGAATTCCATTACACTACTAAGGAAGGAAGACGTAGGCTGAAATTAAATTTTATCGATTTTAATTAAAATTGATCCTAAATTTATCGGAATAGAATCTTTAATATAGATGGAAATTTTTCCAGGAGGATAATGATCTAGAGACAAGGGTCGCTACTCCCGTCAAAATAGACATCAAAACCAGACAACATCTATTGACCTTCGCCACAAACTAAATATTTACAATTTAAATTCAGAACAGTCGGCATCCTCACCGAGGGTCGTTTGAAGTCAATCAGGACGGCAACATCCTCCTAAGCGCGGACATGCCCTCACGCACAAAGGGATCGGAGTCCCGAGCGCGCTCGATGGCGGCGCTGATGAAAGCAGCGAGGAGGCTCCTCCTCCGAGTAGACAGGCGCTTGATGAGAGGCTCCCTATCCTCGTGGTATATGATGGCTTCTATGATGTCTCCCTCTTCGATCCCCAATTCCCAGTCGCGTTCTTGGTTTAGTTTATGTAATATATCGTCTGTCTCCATCCAGCGGTCATCAATAAATTGGCAGGACAGTGGAGGTGGAGGTGTCGCGATGTAATTAAAGTAATTGTATTATGTATTACTAGCGGACGTACCCGGCTTCGCCCGAGGTTTTACCCGAGTAAAGGTTTGTCTAACGAACATTTGTTAAAACAATTCTCTATAAACTTATAAAAAAAAGATATATTTTGATAATTTGAAACTCGTAAATTTGAATCTCTCGATGAAGTGAACATTTTTTCCCGGTCCCTGTGTGCCGTGTCATCCTGAATTTTGTCTTTCATAATTTTCTACATTACAAAGTCATCGTTTTATCTAGTGAACATATTTTCCCGGTCCCTTGAAAAATACTCGATAAGTTGAATAAAATCATGGTCGTTTATGGAAGATGGACGTAGTTCCCGGAGGTCACCCGCCCCCCGCGCGCCAGGACCTCTTGATCCCTCTGATTGGCCGGCGGCCGGACGGGGGGGGGGGGGGGGCTCTTGATCCCTCTGATTGGTCGGTGGGAACTTGGACTGTCCAACCAACTGGCCGGCGGCCGGACGGGGGGGGGGGGGGGGCAGACCTAAGCCTATCTCCGTCGCAAGGTGGCGCTGCTTGCGAGTTAAAGCTACAAATCTGCAAATAACTCTAAGGATATTTAAGATATTCAAGAAATTATTTTTCGTAAACCTTTCCGGGGATACACCTAATGATATCCCAAAATTTCACGGCGATTGGATGTATGGTTTTTGAGTCCATAGAGGACACACACACACACAGACAGACATTCAATTTTATATATATAGATTAGGTATTCGCCGTAATAATATTATTCGCCGTTATATATAATGTCTTTGTATTATGTATAAAGTAATTGTATTATGTATTATTATGTATTCTCAGTAATAATATTATTCACCAAATAATAAGAAAAACACGCACTTTTGGGACAACCTTATAATAATCTTGTTATAATTTGTATATAGTGGCAATGTTGTCCATTCTAATTTGCATCTCGGCTTATATATATATATATTATATAATCTAAAAACTCAAATATTTCTATATTTTAAAAAATATATATCTTATTTTATTCATTGATAATTTTACTTTTGTTATCATCGTTTTTAGAAAGACTTTCAGTTTTGTTTTAAATACGAGTTAACGTATACGTAGTTAACATATCTATCTTTTTGAATCACTAATATAGGATTAACTTTATAAATTCTATATAATGTGAAAATAACTAATGTGTTTCCTCAAGTAATTGAAAAAAAAAAGCTACTTGACGGTAAATAATTATATTTTTCTTATCACGACTGCACCAACCTTTTATCTTATCGATCCTTTTGTCTTATCAACCCTTTATCTAACAACAAACTAATTATTCATAACATATATATTTCAGTTGCACGATAAGGAGATGCCTTTTTCTTAATTTATGCACCTTAATCCCAGTACAATGTTACATTTGTACTATTTTTTAACATATATATTTATATGTCGTAGCTATGTTAGATTGGTTAGTTAGGTTCTTGGATAGGGCAGGCCGCTTATAGAAGTAAGCTGCTGGTGTTTATATAGTACTAGACGGGTGACCCGGGCCTCGCCCCGGGATTGACCCGTGTGCATATCTACCCGAGTGATATATATTTAGATAAGATTTTTTTTAAATAATTGTTTGTTATTAGCAATTTCTATTTGTTTGCATCAGCATAATTTAATCGTTGATAGAGGGCGCTGTTCGTGAGCTAAGTAGAATAATTTGAATATATAGTTTAAATAATTGATTTATATATATTTTTTAAAATAGCCTATCGTCTTTCCCGTATTTTTTTACCTATGTATGGAAATTTTGGTTTGAATTAGTGAACTACTGCAAATTTGTATACCGGACATACAAACAAACAAACATACAAACATTGATTTTTATATATATAGATAATCTAGTGTAATTTCTTTAATCTCTTGTCCTTCCTTATTGTTTATAAATACCTTTAAGTATTAAAGGATATTTGTTTTTATCAGCCTTCTTTCTTCCCTGAATATGTTTTCCCCAACGAGAATTATTCAGAATTTAATTGGAAATAACAGATTCTTCTCTTCATCTCTCATTATACCTCTTGTTCTTATATTTTAATGGCCGATGCTGGTAAAAGCATTTTTGTAGAATGACATTTGAAAATTATACCGCAAATGTTTCTTTTGAACGAAAAATCGAAATTTATTTCAAGGAGAAATAAAGATTATTTCTATCCTTAGGGATGAAGTATGAAAGGATAAATTGTGAAGAGTAATGATAAATTCCCATCCCTGGATACTTTTATTTTTCCGTTTATCATTACTCTTCACAATTCATCCTTTCATACTTCATCCCTAAGGTTAGAAATAATCATTATTTCTCCATAAAATAAATTTCGATTTTTTGTTCAAAAGAAACACATGCGGAATTTTTTCAAATATCGTTCTACAATCATAGGCCGCATTATCTATATATATAAAAATGAATGTTTGTATGTTTGTCTGTTGGTTGGTTGGTTGGTTTGTATGTCCGGTATACAAATTCGCAGTAGTTCACTAATTCAAGCCAAAATTTCCATACATAGGTAAAAAATAACGAGGATGACGATAGGCTATTTTAAAACATATATAAATCAATTATTAAAACTATATATTCAAATTATTCTAAAGGGCTCATCTAGAACGCGGTTAGAACTGATGGCGGGCCGCGCCCATTGGCCGCCTGCGACACGTGGCTTCCCTGTGCGCGCGCATGCGCCGGGAAGCCACTCTCACGCCGGCGGCCGACGGGAGCAGTCGCTTGCTCGCCGGGAGTTAACGGGCGCGCGCATGCGCCGGGAAGCCACTCCCACGCCGGCAGCCGACGGGAGCAGTCGCTTGCTGGCCGGGCAGTCAACGGGCGCCGACAACCCTAGGAAGCAAGGTGTATTCGCACTCGGGTAAAACCCGGGCGTTGCCCGGGCCATTCGTCTAGTATTGTATAAAAAAGCAGTATTGTATTTGGAAAGCTAAAGCCCTGACAATGAACTATTGAATTTTAGTTAGCTGAGATGTCATAGCTTCCCTGTACCATCTCTGCTGTTATAACTTATGTTCGCAATAAATAAATATTCGAACAATCAGTTAAGATAAAATCAAAATATGTCTTTATTCATTCGGGCCGTACAGTCTTTTGTTCTTCGTGCGCGCCCTCTCATTGGTTGACAATTGACAATTAAAAATAGTCTATTGACATCTAGTCAACAGTAGGGAGAGAGGTTACAGTTTAAAATATTTACATGAAAATGATCAGCCAGGTCCCCACAGCGATAGAGTCCTCCTCCAGGCAATGACGGGGTCCTCGATGGCCTGGCCCAGCCCGACCTGGACGAAGTACCGGTTGATTCTCGATTTCGCCGATGTGAGGATGGCCAACTCGTCGTCCGCCAGGTCAATCCCGAAGATCCAGGCTTGTAGATCAGGGGTTTGGCCACAGCCGGGTTGCCGGTGGATCTTCGCAGCTGTACCAGCACATCAATTATCTACCTTAACTCTTGAAACGTCATATCTTCCCTGCGACATAGCTAGCTGACGTCATAACTTCCCTGCGACCATCGTTGGCTGACGTCATAGAATCCGTGCCTCCTCACTGACTGACGTCATACCCGCCTTGTCCTATCACCAGCTGCACGCTAGGCCTAAAAATCCATTTATCTTTATTTTCCATCTCTGCAGATAACATAAGTTTTCTCCCTTTACCGACACCTTCGAATATGCACTAATACCAGCTTTCATATATTTAGATAAAAAGCCAATCTATATATCAAGTTTGTTTTTATTTAACTTGCATAAGCAGAGAGGTCGTTAGCCTTTCATGGCAGCACAAGTAAGGGACTGCCCTGTAGTACGGTGTCGTGAGCCGCTACGGTAACTGTGAACAGGGAACTCTGAAATGTGGCTGCCTAACGGGGCACCTCCCTTTCCATGGACAAGACACGCCCAGAAGTCCTCCTCTACGTGGGGAGAAGCAGCATAAGTAAGGGACTGCCCTGTAGTACGGTGTCGTGAGCCGTTACGTAACTGTGAAAAGGGAACTTTGAAATGTGGCTGCCTAACGGGGCACCTCCCTTTCCATGGACAAGACACGCCCAGAAGTCCTCCTCTACGTGGGGAGAAGCAGCATAAGTAAGGGACTGCCCTGTAGTACGGTGTCGTGAGCCGTTACGTAACTGTGAAAAGGGAACTTTGAAATGTGGCTGCCTAACGGGGCACCTCCCTTTCCATGGACAAGACTACGGTAACCGTGAACTCTGAAATGTGGCTGACTAACGGGGCAATGGTACTCCTCTTTCTCCCATGGAGCAATAAAATCTTGGACAAGACACCGCCACTGTTAATATATATATAAGGATTGTCCTAAACAGGACAAAATATTTTTGTCGAAACGTCGAAATAAAAAGATTTCCTGGCCGAAATGTCTCTTAATTCCAAAACTATGAATTTCCAACAGGCAATCTCTATCTTTAGGATGGAAGATGAAGAAGAAGATTTTTACAAGCGATGTCCTTATCTAGGTTGCGGATATAATAACACGTTTTAAAATTCTTCATTCAGACATTATTATTAACTACATAACATTCTTTACCTAGCGAAATATAGCGCGAAACGCGTTCGTGGATGGCTTTTCTTGATTTATCAAGAAAATGGGTTGGCCAAATATCAGGGAACAGGCTAAATCAATGTTTAGTTGATATCTGTTACACTAGATGGCGTTCTGCCTTCTGTAAAGCACATGTGCTCCTAGTCAGGATATGCCTTTTTTATTTTTAATATCAACACCTGACCTTTTTTATTTTTTATTTTTTTCTATTGTTTTTATGTGTTAAGCGTATTTACGGAAGTTTGGCCTTAAATACCCATTTCTTGGTTTTTAAAGAAGCCTCTGAGACCAAAAATATTTTTGGTCGCCGTGCTACAGCCTGCTCCACGCTGACGAGCGCCAACAGCGCGAAACGCGTTCCTGGATGGCTTTTTTTATTTATCTAGAAATTGGGTTGGCCAAATATCAGGGAACAGGTTAAATCAATGTTTAGTTGATTTCTGTTCCACCAGATGGCACTCTGCCTTCTGTAAAGCACATGTGCTCCTGGTCAGGATATGTCTTTTTTTATTTTTAATAGTAGTATTTGAAAATTCGAAACTATTATAAACACGTATGATTCTTTTTTAAAAATAAAACAATTTCTACTGTCCTTACTGCAATGGAAAGAGAAGTTTACATAATTCCCTATTAGTGTAAACACAAGAGAAATTTCTCTCATCATGACAGATGACTTGTGTTCGCTGTAAAACAACATTAATATACACGTGTTGGTTTTGTGTCAAACTTCAGATGTAATGGGATTTTGGGGTCGATTATGCAAATATTTTCTTTGATAGCGGTAAACAGAATCATCATAGGATTTCTATTGTAAATATGCAATTAGGTAATACCTTTTTTTTACCATGTTATTATTCAAAGATAGAGGCTGCCTGGCCGGCATTCATATTTATATGAAAAATAGACACTTCGGCCAGTTGGAGTTTTTTTTTATTTTCTCAACGTTTCGACAAAAATATTTTGTCTTCGTCAACGCTTTGCCAAATGTTTTATTTTTATTTACTTCTCCTGACGAAGACAAAAGATTTTTGTCGAAACGTTGAGAAAATAAAAAAACTCCAACTGGCCGAAGTGTCTATTTTTTATATAATAATTATTCAGAGAGTTATCTAAAAATAATATTCTTGTGTATAATATGACTTGAGAGAAAAAAATTCTATCCAGGTAAGGTTGTCTTTTAAAAAAATATAATTTAATTGACTCGAGCTTTCGGTCCTTGGATATCTTCAACAGAAGTAAAGTCAATTTATAATATCGCTTCATAGTGATAAAGGAGTAAAGAGTCTTTATATAAATTTATGTATGGAAATTAGAAACTATTATAAACGCGTAAGATTCTTTTTTAAATTAAACCATTTCTACTGTCCTTACTGCAACGGAAAAATTAATCGGAGGGCCTGGCTCATCAGTAGTGAACCCTCACAGCGGTTTCGCCAGTTTAATCTACCATACCGCTGTTATATTACATTTTTTCGATCTTCCTTTTATAGTGATACTGATGCTAGACTCTTAGAATGGGTATTTTAGATTAACTATGGACATAAACTTTGAGGACAGTAGAATTACATACAATTATAAATATATATTTATTAATTAAATGGCGCATTTTGGATCAAAAATAAAACAGAACATTTTATTTATTACAAAATGCCAATATTTCATTTTTAGAAATTTATGTATGGAAATTTGGCCTAGCCACTTTTCAAGCTAAACATCTCTTTGTCAGATTGTGAAGATTCCACAAGATCCAGTGTGTGTGAAAAAAAATAACTAAAAATTCAATATAAAAACAAATTATATATGTTTCATCGCAGTAAGGACAGTAGAAGTTGGATTTATTTGTGAAAAGAAACATTCGTGTCTTAATGTTTTCATTTGTTATATATATCAGGCATATCCTGATCAATAACATGAATGTTTTTATATGGTGCTCACCCTAATTTGTTTTTGTTTTTTAATATATATATGTAGTAATGTAGTTTATGCTGTTGGATGAATGCAGTGTGGCATGTTGGTTAGAAGCAGTCATGGTGGTTGAGTGATGGGTGGTAAGGACACACAGGATCCAGAGGCCCCGTGAGGAAATAGATCGGGGTGGAAAGAGAGAAGATCCGAGGACCACCCTGGGAACAACTGGTGTCACCTCGGTGAGAACTGTCCCTTGATCATCACATCCAGCCGCTTTTAAACCGATTTGTGTAAGATAAATTCCCTAGGGGAGAATGAAGACACTTGTTTACCAAAGGGGTTTAACCCGGTTACCTTCCCTTGTACTCCCACACATGCGCCATTGTATTTATATATTTCCAAATATTTTGAATTATCAACGTTCATTATCCTCCAGGGAAAAGTTTCTTTTAAAATTATTTTTATTTTAAAAATATCTCGAGCTTTCGGGCAAGTACGCCCTTCTACGGGAGAAGATGCTTTACATGATTAATACGCCAATAAAATATGATTTAAAATTAAATAAAGTCCATTCACTGTTTACATTTGTTTTAAGGCATGATCAACGCGGGCTTCTGTTGCGCGTGCTTCACTTGGGGGTTATTGACTGGGCTCAGGGAATATAATGTTATAAATATATCCGGAATATCTATTCTTCTGTTAATACTATTATACTTTCTGGATATGATGGATTCTATTATAAGTCTCTGTAGTCTATTGGGGATGTTGGAGTAATGGATCTTTGTTCTGATATTTTATTTTAATATTAACTAGCGGACATACCCGGCTTCGCCCGGGTTTTACCCGAGTAAAGGTTTGTCTAACGAATCTCTCGATAAAGTGAACATTTTTTCCCGGTCCCTTGAAAAATACTCGATAAGTTGAATAAAATCAATATTAATTGGTTCCCTCGGTAATTGAAAGTTAAAGGAATAGTATCTTGCCTTGGAATTGTATCATTATTCTTGTCTCATTTTGTCTTTCCTAATTTTCTACATTACAAAATCATCGTATCATCATGATAATATTTAGAGCAGATTGTTGAATTATAACAGATAAATTAGAATATTTATCTTGGTTATTTTTAGGCGAAAAGTTATTTCAAAAATTTTATTTGCTAGAAACCTTCCCAGTACTATACTAAATAACTTCCCAAAGTTTCATGGCGTTCCAATGAGTGGTTTGGTCTGGCATAAAGGACAAACAGACACACATACATTCATTTATATATATATAGATTTAAAAGTATAAAATTCTACACACAAGTAGATCACTATATAGCGGTATGGTAGATTAATCTGACAAAACCGCTAGGAAGGTTCACAGGCCTTTCCAATATTGTTTTATCACAATAAGTACAACAAAACGTTCATTTTATTCAAAAATGTAAAAAATCGTGTTTTTAATAGTGTCAAATCTTGACTACAGATGGCACGATATTACTCTAAGTTGAATAGACATGAATTATGTCCCAGTTTAAGCCCACTCGGGAGAAAGAGCTATTCAAAGTGGAATATTTGAATGAGAATGGAGACAGAAGTTACCCATTGAAATCTCACTTCCTCTATTCCTACCAGTTTAATTTGCATAGTCATCCATTGATACAGTTTGTTACCTCGTTGTTCCGGTTCTTGATATTCACAAACTCGGTGGAAGGCTGGTTAAACCGTTTGGTTTTCGACCACTACGACCCGGGTTCGATTCCCGCATTGGACACTTTTTCTCTGTTAAAAAAAAAAACAAAAAAAAAGCCCCAATGGCCCCCCGATTCTTGCAAAAGTCCAACCCCACCAGCGAGTGCAAGTAACCAAACGGGGCTCTGGCACATTTGTAAGTGCAAAGTCGAACTGCTTTCACATGTGTAGACATGTGGTGTACTACAGTAAAAAGCAGTCGCCTACTTCTACCCACCATGATTATCATGGCCTGTACCATGTGTACTAGGGATGAGCAAAAAAAAAACTCTCAGTATGATAAAAAGTCTATAAAATAAACTTGTAATATGTATAAACGTTTTCTCTTCCTTGATTTATAATATTGTGGCGGAAAAAAATATTATTTAATTTAATTTAATATTATTCAATGAAAATATACAACAGATTATAAAAATATATATTACTCTAAAGAGACAAGGGTCGCCTCTCCACCAGACGCCATCTATTGACCGTCGTCGCAACTAGCGGCCTCAGGTCGGTGACAAAGCCACAACACCAGCTTTGGTAAACTGAGAAGTGTCCGCCTAGAGACCATGGTTCCGGGCTAATGGCCCTCGTCAGTCTAGGGCGGACTTTATTCCACACGGGATCTAATGGAATCTTGACAATCTGCCAAAGAGGTGTTTAGCTGGCAAAGTGGCTGGGCCATATCTATGGCTAAAATATAGATGGAAATTTTGCCGGGAGGAAATTGATCTAAAGAGACAAGGGTCGCCTCTCCCGAAAAATAGACTTCTCATGGAATAAAGTCCGCCCTAGACTGACGAGGGCCATTAGCCAGAAACCATGGTCTCGAGGTGGACGCTTTTCAGTTTACCAAAGCTGGTGTTGTGGCTTTGTCACCGACCTGAGGCCGCTAGTTGCGACGACGGTCAATAGATGGCGTCTGGTTTTAGACGTCTATTTTGACGGGAGAGGCGACCCTTGTCTCTTTAGATCAATTTCCTCCCGGCAAAATTTCCATCTATATATTACTCTGTATTTGTAAAATCATATTTAAAGTATTTATTTGTTTGCTTGTTCAAGATTCTCTAGCTGTAGATAGTTTTGGTTGGTTTGTTAATATTTGTCGTGGTGACGTTATCAATAAATACTTTCACACCTTCAGATATACAAAGATTTGATTTCTACGCTATAATATGATTTAATAAATGTTAGTTCCATACCAGGAAAATTGTCCTATAGGTTTTTGTGCCATCTGGATGTATTTCTTGAAAAAAGACACCTCGGCCAGTATAAATCTTTTTATTACCTCGACGTTTCGACAAAAAGCTTTTGTCCTCGTCAGGAGCAAATAAAAATTAAAACATATAGCAAGGCGTTAAAAATCAGTCTGCTATATGTTTTAATTTTTATTTGCTCCTGACGAGGACAAAAGCTTTTTGTCGAAACGTCGAGGTAATAAAAAGATTTATACTGGCCGAGGTGTCTTTTTTCAAGAAATATGAATGCCGGCCAGGCAGCCTCTATCTTCGCGATAATCTGGATGTATTGTCATTCCTTTATATGTTTCCTTCTGAGTCTGTTTTTGTAATTTTTCTCTCAGAGTTTATTTCGCATATTTGATCTTTTCTTATCATTTGTTGAATTATATTGTATTTTTCCAAAACATCAGCGTCAAATACTGACATTTGTTCTCAACAATATTTTAAAGTATATTGGTTTGTTTATATTAGCTCAAAAGGCGAAAATGTCTAATTCAATTTTTTTTTATCCCAAACGAAGATTGAGCCGCTAACAGAAACAAATTATCAAATATGGGCGTTGAAAATCGGCGCAGTTCTGAGAGGAAGAAAATTATTTAAATGTGTAATTTCCGATCCAGAACCTGATATGGAAGACAAAAGTTCTTGGGAGATTTGGAGTGATAAAAATGATGAAGCTTTTGGGATAATCATCACAACAAAAAGGCTTTTATTAGGGCCCATTGCCCTGTATGGATTCGCCATACAACAACAAAATAATACAGTAATTTTTTTCTACCTTTCCCCATGTGTACGTGAGCCTTTGTTTGAAAAGGGATTTATTCACACATCTGTTCTAAAACTTTCCTCACTACCTCTTTTGTGTATGAATCTATTTACAATTGATCTGTAGAAATTATGGAGTTCTATTGCTATATTTTTCTTTTCTGAAATAGCTACATTTGTTCTCTCCTTTAGCTCAAATTCCTGGCTTCCTTTGATAATTCCGTTTTCTATTATAATTATATGATAATTTCTTTGATAAAACCCTAAGTAATACCAATATGTAATAAATTTACATAAGATCACACCATAATTTACACCTAACTCCTACCTCACATATATACACTGAAGATATCTCTATAAACCATATATACCTAACTGATCGGTCTTACTATAGTGAAATTTGTGGATAAATTTGTATGCCGAATTTCAGCCTTTTAAATTGAAAATGACACTACTCTCATTGATATTCTCATTATAGTAACAGATCCAAGTATTTTCATTTCCAGTATAGATATATACATTAAATTCAATAGGTTTTGTAGATATATTTTGAATTATATAGCAACAAATATGTTTTAAGAAACTGATAATTTATATTATGTAGATTGTACATATTGCCAGATTCAGTTGTACACAATTCTCTGTTCTCGTTTTTTTTTCACTATATTTCTCCTTGTTAATATCATATGCTTATTCGTCACGGCCTAAAATTAATGTATATATATGTTAGTAAATTAAATTTATAAATTTAATTGCCATCTGTCGTTGGAATTTTAGACAAATAAATTTACTGGCAATGCGCTTCTTTTAAAATGTACGAGTACAGCTAACATGGAGTACATCCTGAATCCCTGGAGTCCTTACAGGGTACTATCAGCATGGCCAGATGAGCCCAGGTTTTTTACTTACATGTACAGCTAACATAGAGTACATCCTGTATCCCTGGAGTCCTTACAGGGTACTATCAGCATGGCCAGCTGAGCTCAGGTTTTTTTTTATTCATTTCAGTAAAGTCTGTAGATAGAGTAACCTTTATTGAAGTTACACGAGATAACCAAATGTGAACAAAATTTCCTCTGTCTCCTTCAAAAAAAAAAATATATATATAGACAACCAAGCCTAAAAGTGTATATTCGTGTGTAGTGAGTGTATATTCGTATACAATTACAATGACATATGGTAGAAATACCTCAGGATTAATGGAGAATTAACTCATCAGTGAAGTAGAGCCATATCAACTACATAGAAGATAGACAGAAATGTAGATCAAGAGAGACTTGGCCAGCTATCTAATAGATCATCCATGTTGGCAACTGATCCTTTCCATCTAGGTCCCGTTGTCTAATGGCCATATGGCACGGCATCAATATCTTCCCCATCTAGCCTAAATGGGAAAGTTCACATTCTAACTCCAAGGTAATACATATATTGTTTGATGCACTTGCGCGCCATCTGTTATCAAAATTCAAAACTATTTTAAAGGCGTAAGATTCTTTTTGATATTAAACAATTTCTACTGCCCTTACTGCAATGGAAAAATTTATGAGAGGGCCTGGCTCATCAGTGGTGAACCCTCTCAGCGGTTTCTCCAGTTTAATCTACCATGGATTAAACTGGCGAAACCGCTGAGAGGGTTCACCACTGATGAGCCAGGCCCTCTCATTAATTTTTCCATTGCAGTAAGGGCAGTAGAAATTGTTTAATATCAAAAAGAATCTTACGCCTTTAAAATAGTTTTGAACATATATTGTTTGCACCTAGCTATGCAAAATAACTTGCCAGGTTGCATTGCATTCTATAATTATGTACATCTTTAATTTCTCTTCTAATTTATGTGAATATATATAGGTATATAAAAAGAGTGAAAGTGATAATAAAGACAGTCAGTCAGATAAGACCAGTGGGGATGTTTGGTCATTCAAACAGCTTGCTGCTACATGGCACCTAGAGAAGTCTCAGTAGTCAGGTCTGGTGTACAGTCTGCCAGATATCCTCAACATCTGAGATAGACAACAGGCTGAAGGAGCTAGACGGAAGCCAAGTTCCAACATGCTGTATATATCTATATATAAAAGTCAATGTCTGTCTGTTTCGCGATAAACTCAAAAACTACTGAACCAATTGGTACCAAATTTTGCATGTCGCTTTTTATAAACCTGAGTAAAATTTTCGGCTACATTTTGATCAGTATTTTTTGGCTATTTCTTTTTTTTTTTTTTCATTTGAAGAACTTTTTTACGCAGAGTAAATACGAGGCGAAGTAACAACACGAGGCCAATTAAGCGACCAATGAGCGTTCTGCATTTCTTTTCAAGTTGCTTGCGTACTTTTTTTAAAATATCTTTTTATACGAGTGTCACTTTTTTTTACAAAAGTATTGAGAGAGAAATTTATATTACTAAGTTATGGTAAGTACACGCAATGCAATAAAAAAAACTTTACAAAATTGGCGTTACTGTATGTAAACAATGGCTTTCGTATTTTTTATTTTTTTGTTCTGGTCTTTGTTTTTTTTTTTATCTTCTTATATATATAAAGTCAATGTCTGTCTGTTTCGCGATAAACTCAAAAACGACTGAACCAATTGGTACCAAATTTTGCATAACGCTTTTTATAAACCTGAGGAAAGTTTTGGATACATTTTAATTAGTATTTATGACTATTTAATTTATTTCATTTGAAGAACCTTTTTTTTTTACGCGGAGTAAATACGGGGCGAAGTAACAACACCAGGCCAATTAAACGACCAATGAGCTTCTGCATTTTTTTTTTATCAAGTTGCTTGCGTACTTTTTTTGAAATATCTTTTTATACAATTGTTACTTTTTTACAAGAGTTTTGAGAGAGAAATTCATATAACTAGCTAAGTTACGCTAAGTGCACACAATGCAATTAAAAAAAAAAAACTTTACAAAATTAGCGATACTGCATGTAAATAATGGCTTTCGTATTTTTTATTAATTTTTGTTCTGGCCTTTGTTTATATATATATATATATATTTTTAATCGTTTAAAACGCAGTCGCAGTCATTAGCAAACACATATGTTTGGCTAATTTCATGTGCTCTTTTATTTTTCACAGAAAAATATTTATATTCCAGTATTTTGAATTAAATCTTTTATAAACCTATATTTTCTTATTCTTACTGAGAAGATGGGCATCGCAGTAAAGATCCATCTCACTCGCTCACTCAACTCAGGCAATTTTAAGGGTTAATGCGCTGGGGTGGGTACATCGGGGGTTGGGTGGGAAAGCTGCCATCTATTTAAACTATTGATTTTGAAACAACTAAATGGATTGCAAAAAAATAATCAAATCAAATACCTAAACACTAATATAATGCAATTTTTGCCATCACACACACTTTTTGCCTGTGGTTTATGTGTTACTTCTGTATTTCTATTCTATGGTACTTCTACTATTTATTATTGATGTACTTTCAGTATGAAGGAAATTGTACTCGGGAGAATTCTCGGGCGAAGCCGGGTCATTCATCTAGTATTACAATATAATATAATGCGGCTTGTGGTTGGAAAATGGCATTTGAAAATTATCCCGCATGAGTTCCCCATCCCTGGACACTTTTATTTTTCCCTTTATCATTACTTTTCACAATTCATCCATTCATACTTCATCCCTAAGGTTAGAAATAATCGTTATTTTTCCTTGGAATAAATTTTGATTTTTCGTTTAAAAGAAACTCATGCGGGATAATTTTCAAATGTCGTTTTCCAATGTTGTAAATATGTTGTAATATATTCCAATATATACTTATATCCCCATTTGTTAAATATTTTTAGTGTAATTACTAAAACGACAAAAAAATAAAATTCTGTTTAGTGACAGTCGGCGCCAGGAGAGGAAAAAGGTCCGAAAAACATGTCGGGGTACTAGGTGTGCCCCTTTCTTACTCAAACAGATTAGTCCGCTTTGAGACACGAGGATAGACAGACCCCTCTAGACAGATCTGTCCTGACCGGTGTCGGCTTCACCTACTCTCTCGCCATCTCTGTGGTGACATCCAACATGTCTCGTCCTTTTGTGCAAATCAATTACACGCCTGAAACTACTAAAACATTGTGGCCACCACGACTGGAACCAACATGCCATACTACATTCAGCCTACAAGATACAACAACTACATTACTACATATCTTGAAAGTAAAATAATAAAAATAGTAAAGATTAGATATTGCTCTAATCGAGCTAAGAAATATAAAAACATAATTGGATAAAAGTATTTCCTGGCTTAAGGCGTAAGAATAAAAAAAGAAAAGCTTATTTACATAATGTACAAAAGTTTTGAGTCGGCCATCGGGGAACAACAACAATGAGTTTTTATAGGGTAAGCGTGACCTCTGGCGGTCGATTTAGCAGAGTGTATCTATGAAATATATAATTTTGAATAAAATAATATTTTAATATAACAATTCTAAATAAAATATATTAATATAACATATATATATTTAAAATATAGATCACACAATACATTGTAACTACTGTTACAATTAGATGTTATTTATAATGATCCATAACCTACATAAGAGATAGAGAAATAACTCACAAACAATCTTTATTAAGATCTATAGAGAGATATTTATAACCCAGGGAACACAGAACACCAACTACCCGGGGAGTCACCAGTATGGACTAGTGTTGAGCGCTTTTTATAGAGTCCTGTTTTGATTGCTGAATTGAACCAGTTGACCAGGAAGTTCCATGCTGAGTCTGGTGGCCATAGATGTCTAGTACAGAACACCAACTACCCGGGGAGTCACCAGTATGGACTAGTGTTGAGCGCTTTTTATAGAGTCCTGTTTTGATTGCTGAATTGAACCAGTTGACCAGGAAGTTCCATGCTGAGTCTGGTGGCCATAGATGTCTAGTACAGAACACCAACTACCCGGGGAGTCACCAGTGTGGACTAGTGTTGAGCGCTTTTTATAGAGTCCTGTTTTGATTGCTGAATTGAACCAGTTGACCAGGAAGTTCCATGCTGAGTCTGGTGGCCATAGATGTCTAGTACAGAACACCAACTACCCGGGGAGTCACCAGTGTGGACTAGTGTTGAGCGCTTTTTATAGAGTCCTGTTTTGATTGCTGAATTGAACCAGTTGACCAGGAAGTTCCATGCTGAGTCTGGTGGCCATAGATGTCTAGTACAGAACACCAACTACCCGGGGAGTCACCAGTGTGGACTAGTGTTGAGCGCTTTTTATAGAGTCCTGTTTTGATTGCTGAATTGAACCAGTTGACCAGGAAGTTCCATGCTGAGTCTGGTGGCCATAGATGTCTAGTACAGAACACCAACTACCCGGGGAGTCACCAGTATGGACTAGTGTTGAGCGCTTTTTATAGAGTCCTGTTTTGATTGCTGAATTGAACCAGTTGACCAGGAAGTTCCATGCTGAGTCTGGTGGCCATAGATGTCTAGTACAGAACACCAACTACCCGGGGAGTCACCAGTGTGGACTAGTGTTGAGCGCTTTTTATAGAGTCCTGTTTTGATTGCTGAATTGAACCAGTTGACCAGGAAGTTCCATGCTGAGTCTGGTGGCCATAGATGTCTAGTACAGAACACCAACTACCCGGGGAGTCACCAGTGTGGACTAGTGTTGAGCGCTTTTTATAGAGTCCTGTTTTGATTGCTGAATTGAACCAGTTGACCAGGAAGTTCCATGCTGAGTCTGGTGGCCATAGATGTCTAGTACAGAACACCAACTACCCGGGGAGTCACCAGTATGGACTAGTGTTGAGCGCTTTTTATAGAGTCCTGTTTTGATTGCTGAATTGAACCAGTTGACCAGGAAGTTCCATGCTGAGTCTGGTGGCCATAGATGTAGGATTTAGATGGGTCAGTCCAAGCAGCTGTTTGTATCCTATGTCTCAGGAATGCTGGGCAGCTGAAGAGAAGATGATCGACTGTCTGTGGCTCTTCTGAAAAGTGGATGCAGGTAAGGTCTGTTTCGGGATGCACACATGTAATGTCTGCCAGTACATGGCCATGGCCCGTGAAGATGGGGGCCTCTCCATGGCGGATATTTGGTAGATATTTGAAGAGATGGCTTGGAGTGGCAGCAATTCTAATATCTATATATAACAACAACAACAAAATTGCTTTTATTAGGGCCCAGTGCCCTGTATAGATTCGCCATACAACAACAAAATAATACAGTATTTTTTTCCTCCCTTTCCCCATATGCACGTGAGCCTTTGTTTGAAAAGGGGTTGATTTACACATCTGTTCTAAAACTTTCCTCACTATCTCTTTTGTGTATGAATCTATTTACAATAGATCTGTAGAGATTATAGAGCTCTATTGCTATATTTTTCTTTTCGGAAATAGTTCTCAGCGTCTGCATTGGGTTGCTAAATCTCCAGAAGGTGTTTTTAAGAGTTTTTTCTCTTTCTTCACCTAAATATTTGCATTCAATGATATAGTGGGAGATTATCTATATATATATAAGTGAAAAGTGAAAAAAAGGAATGATGATGATATTATTTTTCTGTTGATTATTCTGTGGCACAAATTACAACAACTACGAGGTAATGCATATATATAAACTAGCCGAATGACCCGGGCAACGCCCGTGTTTTACCCGATTGAATGTTTTGATTCAAATACTATTTGTTACAATTATAAATTGGCGCCTTAAATAATTGCATATGTTAGTTAATAACTATAGCCTATGTGCTTTACGTAGCTGTTGGCTTCCGTAGGCGTCTCTTACTGGGAAAAAGAAAGAGAGGATTCCATTTGGTTATTATCTAATATATGCATTTATTTAGGGAGCGACCCGCTCCAACACAATAGTTACAAAGACGAAATAGCGAGTGGGGGGGGGGGCATGATGGGGGGGGGGGGGGCAAAGGTGGCGTGACCGTAGCCAACCAATAGGAGGGCGCCATTCCAAAAAAAAAAGCAAAGGGTGACAGAGATGAAAACTGATGACTGATTGATTAGGAAATGAGGAATGACGCTCGTAACTGTATATAGAATATGCAGATAATTCTATAAAGATACCTTATAATTACGTATATTTCATTGTTGTATATTCCTTTTTCACTTATACTAATCTAAATTTTTGTCAATATTTCTAATTATTGTTTTTTAAGAAAAATAACTGCTTGTTCTCGATTGCTTGTATATAAGTTTATACCAAGCCCTTTCTTCTTTCCCCCTATTTGATACATTGTAATTAACATTGCTGATTACTGGTACTATTACTGTTATTCCTGTATGTACTCTACATTTCTGTGTGCTTGGAGAATCTGTATAAGACTGAAAGGTCTTAATAAATCCTTTTGTTATTGTTGTCAATGTATAATGTTTTTGAACTTACCGTTCTTATTTTATTGTTTTTTTTTTTAACGAGAAGTTTGCAGTTTTTTTCACTTACAATGTGAATGAAAGATAGAGATGTTCGAGAGTGTCAGATTAAAGAAATTTAGTCCCCCTGAGACTTCTCGTTTATTCATATAAATACACTCATAGACAAAACTTAAGGAAGTGAAAAGTCTGAATTCCGATATACATGATAAAAAGTACAACTTACTTAAGTTTTGTCCATGAGTGTATCTTTCAGAGTTATTATCTGAATCCCGATATACATGATAAAAAGTACAACTTCCTTTAGTTTTGTCCACGAGTGTTGTTATTTTGCTTATTGGATAATTTATTAGAAAAATAGTATAAACACATTTATTTTAAACAAAATAAAAATATCAGAACTTATAAATAAAAATAAGTTTATTTACCTTCTTTATAAATATTTACATAAAAGCAATTTAACAAAACAAATTCAATCCAAAAATTAAACAATCAAAATTTACATATCTCTCGACAGAATGTGTTTACTCTAGTCTTAGTCAAAACCCAATAAATAAATATATACACAATTTAATTATTTTATACGTCGGCGTAACTCTAAGTCCATTTACATCAACTCCCCCTTTTTTAAGATAGCAACACTTATTAAGGTACATATCTATCCGGTGGTCTCCTCTCTCGTAGTGGATATCTCCGGGAAGGTGTAGATTCAGCCGGTGGTCCAGGTGTAGATTCTGCTACTATTGTAGCAGGAGTCAGAGGACTTGACGTCTGAGGCCTTGGGTAGCTTATTCCTTCTTCTGATGACGAAACATCCTTTCTCTCCATACTTCTCCTCATATAGTTAGTGTGTACTTTCTTTTCAATTCCATCAGTTTCTATCATACAGCTGTTGCTTCCTACTATTCTCTTTACAATCCCAAACATCCATTTCGGCTTTCCTCTTTCCATCCATCTGTATCTTACTCTATCATTTCTTTTGTAGCTATTGCTCTGTTTTTTATTTTTCAATCTCCCTACTCTTACTGATTTCTTGCTCAACATGGAAATCTTTGTTCTAATATCGCGATTTAAAAATATTCCAGCAGGGGATTTTTCCGTTCTAGTCAAAGGACTCAATCTATATGCATATAATGCTTTTATCAAAGCAAACTCAAGGGGTAATTCTCTTTCCTCCGAAATAATTCTTCTCATAGCTTTTTTTATCTCTCTTACAGACACTTCCGCTAGTCCGTTGCTCTCCGGATGGTAAGCGGGGCTAAACGTCGCATGTATGCCGTTTCTTTCGAAAAATGTCTTCATTTCATAACTTCAAAACTTATCCATTACCGCCACCTCCGGGATACCATATCTCGCTAAACATTCTCTCAAAAAGTCTATGCAGAATCCCGCCGATGTATTTGGAACCATTTGACATTCTATCCAATTAGAATGCGCATCCACTAATATCAAAAAGGTTTTTTTTCGCAAAATAGAAATAGTCAAGATGAATTATCTTCCAAACTTTGTTGGCAGCTTTGATGTGTTTTCCATACAAATGCTACAGCTTTTAGACACTTTTTCAATTTGCTCATCCATTCTTGGCCAATAGACAGAACTTCTGGCCAGAGTCTTCATTTTATTTATTCCAATATGATTTTCATGAATGATATTAAAAACATATTCTCTTAAGGAATCGGGAATTATCATTCTATTTCCGAAAAATAGGCAATTTCTTACTATTGTTATCTCGTTTTTAATTCTAAGATAAGGTTTTATATCTACATCTGAGTCAATATCATACTTATCATACTTGATTAATTTATATAGTTTTCTAAGAGTTGGATCGTCTTGGGTTTTGTCTGATACCAAGACGTAATCTAATATTGAATTTTCTATTAATAATATTTCTCCCATTTCCTCTTCCTTCTCCCCTTTTTCAGGATTTGGAAATCTTGAAAGAAAATCTGCAAGAGGTATTTCAGTTCCCTTAGTATATTTAATTTCAAAATTATTATTTTGTTGGACATTAATTTGTACCATATCAAAAAATACTATCCAGTCCTTTCCTATGAGAAATGTATTATTTTTAATATCTGTTACTATTAAGTTTAAATGGCCTATTTTATTTTTAAATCTTACTTCTACTTTACATTCTCCAAAAGAGGAAATTCCCTTTCCTTGATAATCAGTTAAATAACATTTAGACGGAAACAATTTAATATGTTCAAAATATTTTTAAAATATATCTTTTGACATAGTTGTTAAAGCCGCACCAGTGTCAATTTCTGCTAAGAATTTTATGTTGAAGACATACAAAATACTCTCAAATTTATTAGTCAGATATTCTATACTAGACGAATGGCCCGGGCAACGCCCGGGTTTTACCCGAGTGCGAATATATTTTAAAAACGTTGTCTTGGGTGGTCGCTATAGACAGGGTGGTCTATATAGACAGGTTTATGTATCACACAGCTGATAACAGGGTTGTCTAGAGTGGCCGCTATAGGCAGGGTGGTCTGTATAGACAGGTGTATGTATCACACTGCTGATAACAGGGTTGCCTAAAGTGACCGCTATAGACAGGGTGGTCTGTATAGACAGGTGAATGTAACACACTGATGATAACAGGGTTGCCTAAAGTGACCGCTATAGACAGGGTGGTCTGTATAGACAGGTGGATGTATCACACAGCTGATAACAGGGTTGTCTAGAGTGGCCGCTATAGACAGGTGTATGTATCACACAGCTGATAACAGGGTTATCTAGAATGGCCGCTATATACAGGGTGGTCTGTATAGACAGGTGGATGTATCATACAGCTGATAACAGGGTTGTCTAGAGTGGTCGCTATAGACAGGGTGGTCTGTATAGACAGGTGGATGTAACACACTGCTGATTACAGGGTTGCCTAAAGTGACCGCTATAGACAGGGTGGTCTGTATAGACAGGTGAATGTAACACACTGATGATAACAGGGTTGCCTAAAGTGACCGCTATAGACAGGGTGGTCTGTATAGACAGGTGTATGTATTACACAGCTGATAACAGGGTTATCTAGAATGGCCGCTATATACAGGGTGGTCTGTATAGACAGGTGGATGTATCTCACAGCTGATAACAGGGTTGTCTAGAGTGGTCGCTATAGACAGGGTGGTCTGTATAGACAGGTGGCTGTATCACACAGCTGATAACAGGGTTGTCCAGAGTGGTCGCTATAGACAGGGTGGTCTGTATAGACAGGTGTATGTATCACACAGCTGATAACAGGGTTATCTAGAATGGCCGCTATATACAGGGTGGTCTGTATAGACAGGTGGATGTATCACACAGCTGATAACAGGGTTGTCTAGAGTGGTCGCTATAGACAGGGTGGTCTGTATAGACAGGTGGATGTATCACACAGCTGATAACAGGGTTGTCTAGAGTGGTCGCTATAGACAGGGTGGACTGTATAGACAGGTGGATGTATCACACAGCTGATAACAGGGTTGTCTAGAGTGGTCGCTATAGACAGGGTGGTCTGTATAGACAGGTGTATGTATCACACAGCTGATAACAGGGTTGTCTAGAGTGGCCGCTATAGACAGAGTGGTCTGTATAGACAGGTGGATGTAACACACTGCTGATAACAGGGTTGTCTAGAATGGCCGCTATAGACAGGTGTATGTATCACACAGCTGATAACAGGGTTGTCTAGAGGGGGGGCAGGGAGATCACGTGTTCGCCGGCAGCCAATGGGCGCGCATTCTATCCGTGAGCTTCAGACAGACAAAATAAGGCAATTATATAAGTAGATTATTGATGGACTCATCATTCTTTCTTGAAAATGATTCTCCGTGGGCAGACGCTTCACTAGATTTTCCTCTCTTTCTTGGTTGAAAATATCTATTCTTAGACTTTGAGTTACATACAGTCGATATATGTCCCAATTGTTCACAAGAATAGCAGAAAGAATTTTTAAAAAAACATTTGTCCTAATGATGATTCATCTTTCCACAATGTTTGCACTTAGAATGTAATTTGTTTATTTCTTTAGTTTCAGCATAAGACTTCATTTTCAGCACATTACAATCTACCATTTCTATTGTGGTAGCCATATTTACTGCAATATTAAAAGTGAGCTCAGGCTCTTGCAGTAATCTTTTCAAAATAACTTGACTAGAAACTCCTGAAACGAACTTATCCCTTAATTGTTCTTCAATATTTAAGCCAAAGTTACATCTATTAGCCTGTTTTTTTTTTTCAATTTAAGGACATAATATTATATTTTTTCGCCATGTTCCTGAACCAATTGGCTGAATTCATATCTTTCAAAAATGATATTTAGCTTCGGTGTAAAATGAACAATTAAAACACAATTTCTTCGAATTCTAATGCACAAACATCTCTAGGTACGATCAATTCTTTTAGAATACTATACGTATTCGCTCCAATAGACATAATAAAAAAGGGAACAATCTTCTTACCTTCGATTTCATTCACAAAGATGTACTGTTTGAATCGTTGAATATAATTTTCAAAAGGTTCTTCTTTCATTATATATGGTTCGAACGAAATCCTCGTCGCCATTGTTATTTTGCTTATTAAATAATTTATAAGAAATAGTATAAACACATTTATTTTAAACAAAATAAAAAATAACAGAACTTATAAATAAAAATAAGTTTATTTACCTTCTTTAAAAATATTTACATAAAGCAATTTAACAAAACAAATTTACTCCAAAAATTAAACAATCAAAATTTACATATCTCTCGACAGAATGTGTTTATTCTAGTCTTAGTCAAAACCCAATAAATATATACACAATTTAATTATTTTTATACGTCTGCGTAACTCTAAGTCCATTTACATCAAGTGTATATTTCAGAGTTATTGTCTAAATCCCGATATACATGGTAAAAGGTACAACTTCCTTAAGTTTTGTCCATGAGTGTATCTTTCAGTTATTGTCTGAATCCCGATATACATGATAAAAAGTACAACTTCCTTAAATTTTGTCCATGAGTGTATCTTTCAGAGTTATTGTCTGAATCCCGATATACATGCTGAAAGATACAACTTCCTTAAGTTTTGTCCATGAATGTATCTTTCAGAGTTATTGTCTGAATCCTGATATACATGCTGAAAGGTACAGCTTCCTTAAGTGTTGTCCATGAGTGTATCTTTCAGAGTTATTGTCTGAATCCCGATATACATGCTAAAAGGTACAACTTCCTTAAGTTTTGTCCATGAGTGTATCTTTCAGAGTTATTGTCTGAATCCTGATATACATGCTGAAAGGTACAACTTCCTTAAGTTTTGTCCATGAGTGTATCTTTCAGAGTTATTGTCTGAATCCCGAATATACATGCTGAAAGATACAACTTCTTTAAGTATTGTCCATGAGTGTATCTTTCAGAGTTATTGTCTGAATCCCGATATACATGCTGAAATATACAACTTCCTGAGTGTTGTCCATGAGTGTATCTTTCAGAGTTATTGTCTGAATCCCGATATACATGCTGAAAGATACAACTTCCTAAAGTGTTGTCCATGAGTGTATCTTTCAGAGTTATTGTCTGAATCCCGATATACATGCTGAAAGATAGAACTTCCTAAAGTGTTGTCCATGAGTGTATCTCTACAGAATTATTGTCTAAATCCCGATATACATGTTAAAAGGCACAACTTCCTAAAGTGTTGTCCATGAGTGTATCTTTCAGAGTTATTGTCTAAATCCCGATATACATGTTAAAAGGTACAACTTCCTTAAGTTTTGTCCATGAGTGTATCTTTCAGAGTTATCGTCTGAATCCCGATATACATGCTAAAAGGCACAACTTCCTAAAGTGTTGTCCATGAGTGTAAGGAAATAGTCTTCTATTCCAAAATTATAATTTCTTGCTTTTCATATCGTTTGGAAAGTTTTGATGGTTTCTCGTATTTAAAAATATCTGCAAAAAATCTGGATGCTTTTCCTCAAATTATTATGGGCTTCTCATTTATTTTTATTTCTTTCTGCAGAGCATAGCGAATCAATACACGCTTAAGTATAATGTACTATTAAATATTGTTATAATATAATTATGTTTAATTTATGTTTAAAAAATAAAACAGTCGAAGTTTATTAGAAGCTTTTATTAAAGGGCTTTACAAACATAACTTTATAATTTTTATCAACATTTAACACAGGAATATTATTAAAGGGAAAGTTAAAATATATAAAGAAACATAATTTTTTTTTTTAAGTATTTCTAATACTATAAGTCTATAAGTAAATCGATGCATTTTGTTTCATAGAGTAAATATTTTTATATTTATATTTAACAAGAA
Organism: Cordylochernes scorpioides; assembly: GCA_030710605.1. Lineage (NCBI taxonomy): Eukaryota > Metazoa > Arthropoda > Arachnida > Pseudoscorpiones > Chernetidae > Cordylochernes > Cordylochernes scorpioides. Next base: position 67,878,229 of record CP092865.1, read on the forward strand.
ATTTTATCACAATTATTTATATTTTGTTCTAAATTTTACATAAATCATAATATAAATATTTTGACTAAATATTTATTAATTAAATAAACACGAATTTTTTAATATTTGACCTGACTCATTGATAATTATACAATATTTTGGGTAATAAAAATGATTAATAAAATGCTATATTCAGAAAAAACTTGCTTTATATTAAAATTAAATGCAGACGAGTAAACTGAATTCTATTAAATATTTTAACACATGGAAAGGTATTTTATGTTACATATAGAAAGTGTTATATTAAAATTCAAGTTTTATTATATTCAAAACATTTTTTTTCAATATGGAGCGAGGTTACTGTATTTAGTAAAACTTTCCACCATTATATAAAGTATTTAAACACTTATTAAGTGTGCATATGTAAAAATATAAAGTTTAATAGAACACAGATAAACAATTTTAACCAAATATAGCATTTTATTTTGCACATTATTTAAAATATATTTGTATCGAGAAATTAAATAATTGCATAATTCCAAGTATATTTTAACAATTATTATAAATTCTATTATGTATATTTATTTAGAGGAATGCATATATAGGTATGTTATTTTACACCATATATTAGTTTTCTATATATCTTTTTTTTTTATTTTCTAAGGCCTCATACATTGGCATTATTATAAATATATAATCAGAGCATATATATTTTATGTATTCATTAACCCTATTTGGTTTAATAATATTGACAGCTTTAAAAACAAAATCATCTAATATTTTACGCTTGAATCGACATTTTAAAAATTAAAATAAAATTTCGTAAAAAAATGGATATATACGGCATAAAATATAATTTAGTGTCTATTTTATTAAGTATTGATTTTAAAATATTATAAATGTGATATTTAAAAATAAATAGATATAACACAGTTTCCTGGAACATCAATTTCAAAAGAAACTTTTTTTTTAAATTGGAAGCTGATATTTTAAGATGAATGAAAATTGACAAATTTATTATCGAATGTTAAAATAAATGGCAGTAAAAACTAATATATTATTTTAAGCCTTTTTAAAATCTTAATCAGACGAAAATTAGAGAGAGAATCGAAAAGTAATTTTATTAAAATTTACTTTGTATGTGATTCTCTTCTGTATAAAATGAGAGAGAGCTAAAAAAGAAAACGATGTAGATTTTAAAGATATTTATTGATAAATTATGTTTAATACCTTATTTCAGAGATATTTTATAAATCCTATTTAGTAAATTTGTAAAAAAAAAATATTTTTAAAGAGAAAATAGCAATATTTTATTGAAAATTTTAGCTTTTAAAAATAGAAATAAATTTCGATAATAAAAAAAAATATTTTTTTATAATGCCCCGAAATATATTTCATATTGAGAAAATAAAAAAGGATATGGGAAGTAGAGTGTATAGATTTAAATTTATATATAAAATATTTAGTTTTTTTTCCAACATTTTTTTAGGTAAATATAAAAGTATAGTAAACAATCTAAATATGAGATAAAGAGAGAAAATGCTAAAAAAGTGGAGTGTGTATTCAATATAACACATAACAAATATTAATATACATATATTAAAGAATAAATAATACTGAACTAATATTCTAACAAAAAATATATAAGTAAATAAAATTTGAACTATAAATAAAACAAAACAAAATATACATCAAACACGTTCTATTTTATAATATATAAAAACGTATATAATAAAAAAATCAACAAAAATAAATAAATTGTTAAAAATTGCACAACTATGTTACCTAGCGATTTTTATTGATTTTTTATAATTAAAATGTCTTATCAAAGAGTCTAGATAGATGAAGGAAGAATTATTTACTTGTAAATTTGAGCAATTACACTTCCTAAGTGCTCAAGACCGTCCCAAAAGTAAACAAATAAGGACAAAAGTAACGAAATGATCGTTTTCATTTAATTTTTTTACCTGCTTTTACACGATGGAGATTCCCTTAGTCACCATTATTTCTGATAAACTTTCTTTTGATTTTAATAACGATTTTTTTAAATGTTTAACGGCATTATTTATAGCGTATCTTGTTAGAGATTCATTGAATTATTCTAAAAGAGATTTTAAAAATAGAATTAGGTCAAATTTATTTACCCCTAAGACTTTACATTCTGACTTTTTAGAGACAACCCTCTACCCTTGATCCATCCATGTATAAAACTATAAAGATGCCTTATAATTATGTATAATTCATTGTTGTATATTTATTTTTCACTTGTACTAATCTGAATTTCTGTCAATATTACTAATTATTGTTTTTTTTTTTTTTTAAGAAAAATAACTGCTTGTTCTCGATTGCTTGTATATAAGTTTATACCAAGCCCTTTCTTCTTTCCCCCTATTTGATACATTGTAAATAACATTGCTGATTACTGGTACTATTACTGTTATTCCTGTATGTACCCTACATTTCTGTGCTTGGAGAATCTGTATAAGACTGAAAGGTCTTAATAAAGCTTGTTGTTGTTGTACATTGCTGATTACTGGTACTATCACTGTTATTCCTGTATGTACCCTACATTTCTGTGTTTGGAAAATCTGTATAAGACTGAAAGGTCTTAATAAAGCTTGTTGTTGTTGTACATTGCTGATTACTGGTACTATCACTGTTATTCCTGTATGTACCCTACATTTCTGTGTTTGGAGAATCTGTATAAGACTGAAAGGTCTTAATAAAGCTTGTTGTTGTTGTACATTGCTGATTACTGGTACTATTACTGTTATTCCTGCATATACCCTACATTTCTGTGTTTGGAGAATCTGTATAAGACTGAAAGGTCTTAATAAAGCTTGTTGTTGTTGTTGTAAATTGCTGATTACTGGTACTATTACTGTTATTCCTGTATGTACCCTACATTTCTGTGCTTGGAGAATCTGTATAAGACTGAAAGGTCTTAATAAAGCTTGTTGTTGTTGTACATTGCTGATCACTGGTACTATTACTGTTATTCCTGTATGTTCCCTACATTTCTGTGCTTGGAGAATCTGTATAAGACTGAAAGGTCTTAATAAAGCTTGTTGTTGTTGTACATTGCTGATTACTGGTACTATCACTGTTATTCCTGTATGTACCCTACATTTCTGTGCTTGGAGAATCTGTATAAGACTGAAAGGTCTTAATAAAGCTTTTTGTTGTTGTAAATTGCTGATTACTGGTACTATTACTGTTATTCCTGTATGTACCCTACATTTCTGTGCTTGTAGAATCTGTATAAGATTGAAAGGTCTTAATAAAGCTTGTTGTTGTTGTACATTGCTGATTACTGGTACTATTACTGTTATTCCTGCATGTACCCTACATTTCTGTGCTTGGAGAATCTGTATAAGACTGAAAGGTCTTAATAAAGCTTGTTGTTGTTGTACATTGCTGATTACTGGTACTATTACAGTTATTCCTGTATGTACCCTACATTTCTGTGCTTGGAGAATCTGTATAAGACTGAAAGGTCTTAATAAAGCTTGTTGTTGGTATATGATTAGGTTCTTAAAGCTCATAAGGCCAACTACTTACTGACTTGCAGACTAGAATATGCAAATGTTTGAGTAGAGTGATTGTTAAAGGGTTTCATAGATTCCAAGCTATTAGAGTGTATGAGAGATGTTGAAATGGACCAAAAGGGGCACCTCTCTCTTTAATTATGCATCAAAAGAATGCAACTATTCATCACCCTAGTAAAAAAACACGTGTTTCTTACCCCCTTGTGTAAAGATTACACCAATCCATGAGTCCATGCTCCTCCAGCTGTTTATAGACAGTACTGTTGTTGTTTCTTATCCCCTTGTGTAAAGATTACACCAATTCCATGAGTCCATGCTCCTCCAGCTGTTTATAGACAGTACTGTTGTTGTTTCTTATCCCCTTGTGTAAAGATTACACCAATTCCATGAGTCCATGCTCCTCCAGCTGTTTATAGACAGTACTGTTGTTGTTTCTTACCCCCTTGTGTAAAGATTACACCAATCCATGAGTCCATGCTCCTCCAGCTGTTTATAGACAGTACTGTTGTTGTTTCTTATCCCCTTGTGTAAAGATTACACCAATTCCATGAGTCCATGCTCCTCCAGCTGTTTATAGACAGTACTGTTGTTGTTTCTTATCCCCTTGTGTAAAGATTACACCAATTCCATGAGTCCATGCTCCTCCAGCTGTTTATAGACAGTGTTGTTGTTTCTTTTCCCCTTGTGTAAAGATTACACCAATTCCATGAGTCCATGCTCCTCCAGCTGTTTATAGACAGTGTTGTTGTTTCTTACCCCCTTGTGTAAAGATTACACCAATCCATGAGTCCATGCTCCTCCAGCTGTTTATAGACAGTACTGTTGTTGTTTCTTATCCCCTTGTGTAAAGATTACACCAATTCCATGAGTCCATGCTCCTCCAGCTGTTTATAGACAGTACTGTTGTTGTTTCTTATCCCCTTGTGTAAAGATTACACCAATTCCATGAGTCCATGCTCCTCCAGCTGTTTATAGACAGTGTTGTTGTTTCTTTTCCCCTTGTGTAAAGATTACACCAATTCCATGAGTCCATGCTCCTCCAGCTGTTTATAGACAGTGTTGTTGTTTCTTATCCCCTTGTGTAAAGATTACACCAATTCCATGAGTCCATGCTCCTCCGGCTGTTTATAGACAGTTTTGTTGTTATTTCTTATGCCATTGTGTAAAGATTACACAAATTCCACGAATCCATGATCCTCCAGCTGTTTATAGACAGTGTTGTTGTTTCTTATCTCCTTGTGTAAAGATTACACAAATTCCATGAATCCATGCTCCTCGAAATGTTTTGTGATAAGCAGCGGTTTCTCGCAAATATCCTGTTTAGTGCATCTAATACAAGCCAAAATGTGTTCTTGAGCTGCAGGTCTTAAGCTACATTTTGGACAAGTGGGGCATATTTTGCTGTTATTTTCTATCTTCAATGACTTAAGATGGACAGTTCTAATTCTTGTTAGTGTTGTTTGATGCTGTCTGAGGTTCAGATCTCCTCCTGGGTTCACTCTACTGTACCAGCTGTGCTAGGTGGGATCCTCCAATTCTTGTTTTGGCTATTTAGTTCAAAGAATATCCACTTCCTAAAGATTTGTCCATGAATGTATCCTTGAATATATTCCTCTTTGAAGTACAGATTCAACTTGTATTCACTGACTGGAAATGCCACAAATTTTACTTTTTGTGTTAACATTCAACTTTGTAGGGTTGCAGACTATCCTATGGAGAAAGCAAAAGTACTGGCTTCTTGATTGTAACAATTCATCCTTTTTTAAACTCGCATACCTCCTGTAAGCCTGAAATCTCTAGTTAATTTCTTCTTTCAACCATTCCATTACCGTAATTGGGGGTTAGAAGTCCGACCACATCTCCCTGCGGTCCCCCCTAGACCCTTGGAATATTTGACCAAATTCTGGTCCAAGGTGACTAACGTGGCAACGGCACCTATTTTCCAATTGCTGCTGCTGTGATAGAGATGCACGGAGATATCTGAGGCTCTTCATTGGACACAACAACAACAGAAAATTGACCCAGAACAGCAGCTTTACACACCCAAGATAGAGAACATTGCTGTGATAGAGATGTACGGAGATATTTGAGGCTCTTCATTGGGCACAACAACAACAGAAAATTGACCCAGAACAGCAGCTTTACACACCCAAGATAGAGAACATTGCTGTGATAGAGATGCACGGAGATATCTGAGGCTCTTCATTGGACAAAACAACAACAGAAAATTGACCCAGAACAGCAACTTTTACACACCCAAGATAGAGAACATTGCTGTGATAGAGATGTACGGAGACATCTGAGGCTCTTCATTGGACACAACAACAACAGAAAATTGACCCAGAACAGCAACTTTTACACACCCAAGATAGAGAACATTGCTGTGATAGAGATGTACGGAGACATCTGAGGCTCTTCATTGGACACAACAACAACAGAAAATTGACCCAGAACAGCAGCTTTACGCACCCAAGATAGAGAACATTGCTGTGATAGAGATGTACAGAGACATCTGAGGCTCTTCATTGGACACAACAACAACAATACCGTAATTGCCAAATTAGGTATATTTATTTGTATTTATTTCATTAGTTATAAATTAAAGCATGATTTTAATGTCCTTTCTTTTCTTCTTTAAACTCCACTCAAACCTTGTAATTATTCAATTGTTTATGTAATATAGTATCTTAATTTAGTGTTGTTTCTTAACGCAAGCATCCCTTGTGTGGATATCACGTCTGATATGATAATAAATACATAAATTCCATCACCATTGTTCGAATCTGAAGTCAGTTTAGGTAGTATTTGAAGTGCTTCAGAAATCCACACTAATTCTATAAAATACTCCTTAAAATACTCTATAAAAGCAGCAAAGGTTGTCTCTCCCGTCAAAATAGAGATCAAAACTAGACGCTATCTATTGACCGTCGCCGCAAACTAGTAGTCACAGGTCGTTGACAAAGCCACAACAGCTAAATATTCTATATAGCCCTTTAAAATACTCTATAAAAGCAGCAAAGGTTTCCTCTAACGTCAAAATAGAGGTCAAAGCTAGACCTTATCTATTGACTGTCGCCGCAAACTAGCAGTCACAGGTCGTTGACAAAGCCACAATAGCTAAATAGATGGCGTCTAGTTTTGACGACTATTTTGACAGGAGAGATGACCTTTGTTTTTTTAGATTAATATCTTTCCAGAAAAATTCCTATCTGTTTTAAAACAACAACAATCTTTATTAAGACACTATTGTCTTATAAGGGGATTCCCCTAAAATGTTATATATGTACATGAGTGAGGAGGAATTTAGAGGGGAAAATCAGCCGTTGTCTGTGGAGTTGAGCACTTCTTCCCTCATTTTATCTATCGCCTTGATTTCTGGTTCAAAATCACATTAATAGGTACCGCTCAACAAGAGCAACCCAGTTTATGATAATTGAAACAGTGAATAATATATGAAGGTTATTCACATATTAAACAAAATGTTAACACAGGATTCAATCCCGGTTCATGACTGTCGGGAATCGAAGGTGTTACCCACTCGTCCACCGACTTTATTTTTTATCGCCTTGAAAAATTTTAAATATTCATAAACAAATGTTTTATCCAGCAGGAGAGTATCTCTTTTAAAACGATTCATTCTCAAACAACACAAAAATCTATAAATGCCATTATCAAACTTTAAAAATATCGTTATTAAAATCTAAAGTGTATATATATTTTATATTAATATTTCAATTTTAATATGATGGATGCACTAGCCCGCCATCTGTTATCAAAATTCGAAACTATTTTAAACGCGTATGATTCTTTTTGATATTAAACAATTTCTACTTCCCTTACTGCAATGGAAAAATTATGGGAAATTGGTAGATTAAACTAGCGAAACCGCTGGGAGGGTTCACCACTGATGGTAGATTAAACTGGCGAAACCGCTGGGAGGGTTCACCACTGATGGTAGATTAAACTAGCGAAACCGCTGGGAGGGTTCACCACTGATGGTAGATTAAACTGGCGAAACCGCTGGAAGGGTTCACCACTGATGGTAGATTAAACTGGCGAAACCGCTGGAAGGGTTCACCACTGATGAGCCAGGCCCTCCTATTAATTTTTCCATTACAGTAAGGGCAGTAGAAATTGTTTAATATCAAAAAGAATCTTACGCCTTTTAAAATAGTTTCGAATTTTGAATATTTCAATTCCATGAGTTTTTTTTTTTAAATATCTTTTTAGCAATGTTATAACAAATTATATATAATTCATATTTTTATCTTAATGAATGAATTCTTTTGATAATAAAAAATATTTCGTTTTTTGCCAATTTTTAATATTACTTGTCAGGTAACATTTTAATTCGATTTCTTTTAACGAAAATAGTGTACTTTCTAAAAAAATATTAAATTTTACACATTGTATTTAGTAAAAGTTACCTAGAAATTATTCGAAAAAAAAACAATATTGAGGTAAAGGGTTTCTTTTTAATTTTGATTTTTGCAAGTTTTCGAGCAAAATTTCTGCTCTTTAACGGGCATATGGTAATATTCATAATTGTATGTAATTCTACTGTCCTCAAAGCTTATGTCCATAGTTCATCTAAAATACCCATTCCAAGAGTCTAGCAACAGTATCATTATAAAAGGAAGTTTCAAAAATGCAATATAACAGCGGTATGGTAGATTAAACTGGCGAAACTGCTGGGAGGGTTCACCACTGATGAGCCAGGCCCTCCCTTTAATTTTTCCATTTCAGTAAGGGCAGTAGAAATTGTTTAATTAAAAAAAAATCTTACGTTTTTAAAATAGTGTCGAATTTTGAATGAGATATCTGTTGATTTTTTATTATTTTTATAAAATTATTAGCTGTTGCTTGATTTTGGTATCCATGAGTATTTTATGATATTGTTCTGCAGTCGTGGCAATAATCTTTAAAGTATAATAATAAAAATGGTTTTGATCAGAGATTTATTTAATTGAGCTAAGGAATATACATAAAAACATAATTTTATAAAAGTACTGCCTGGCTTAAGGCGAGTAGAAAAAGGAAAGCAAAGGATTATTTTGTAAAACGACATTTGAAAATTATCTCGCATGAGTTTCCTTTCAATGAAAAAATCAAAATTTATCTCAAGGAGAAATAACGATTATTTCTAACCTTAAAGGATGAAGTATGAAAAGATGAATTGTGAAGAGTAATGATAAACGGAAAAATAAAAGTGTCCAGGGATGGGAATCGAACCCACAGTGTTCCGCTTACCGGGCAGATGCCATGACCACTAGGCTACCCTGGACATATTTTTCCGTTCGTAAATATTATATCGTACATATACGTTATTTACATAATGTACAAAAGGTTTGAGCCGGCCATCGGGAAACAACAACAATGAGTTTTTATAGGGGAAGCGTGACCTCCGGCGTTCTATTTAGTAGAGTATTTGAATCGATGAAATATAATTTTAAATAAAATATTTTAATATAACATATGTATATATATATATATATATAGAAGTAAATTTTTCCGGGAGGATATTGATCTAAAGAGACAAAGGTCACCTCTCCCGTCAAAACAGACGTCAAAACTAGACGCCATCTAATGACCGTCGCCGCAACTAGCGGCCTCGGGTCGGTGACAAAGCCACAACACCAGCTTTGACAACTGACGAGGGCCATTAGCCCGAAACCATGGTCTCTAGGTGGACGTTTTTCAGTTTGCCAAAGCTGGTGTTGTGGCTTTGTCACCGACCCGAGGCCGCTAGTTGCGGCGACGGTCAATAGATGGCGTCTAGTTTTGACGTCTGTTTTGACGGGAGAGGCGACCTTTGTCTCTTTAGATATATAGAAATATTTTCCCGTTAAAGAGCAGAAATTTCGCTCGAAAGTTTGCGAAAAATCAAAATTAAAAGAAACCCATTACCTCAATATGATTTATTCTTTCTTTTTCGAATATTGTAGTTTAGGTTTAAGGCATTTTGAGGATAATCTGAAAAGGAATTTATTATACTTAAGGAAAGGTTCTAAAATGTATTTTGAAGGTATTTATAGATATAGAATTAATAGAGAGAAATGAAGTAAAATGTCTGAACTGTAGTAAAGGAGCCTGTAAAAACATAATGGGACTTGATCACAGATGTTCATGGTGGAGTTGTTGTCTTTTTACGTCGTGAAGATTTCGTACGAACTGTTGTCTTTGAGGAAATATTAGTAATGATATCATTATCTGCCCAAGGTAGAATTATACACATTAAGGTTCTACCAGATTTTGGGTCGATAGGGAAGATGGTAAAAGGTACGAATACCTCGTTAGCATGTACGAAAGCGGTTAGTTTTGCGTTTATTTCGGGGTATCTTGTTGGTAAATCGACTCCTAATGGTCGTAGTTGGTCGCATACCGATTGAACGCCTTTTTGTCGATCGAGGAGTGTTGTTTCTGTCTGGGGTGTTGTCATAACAGGTAGGATTAGTGTCTTCACATCGTCTTCTGGGAGTGTTGGAGAAAGATGTAGTTTGGCTCCCCTTGCTATGATTTCCTTTTCGGCAACAGGATTTGGACCTGTTGGTATTTCGCCACCACCGATATAAATGGCGGCTAATAAGACAAATTTCTTTTCTGGGTTGTATTTGTCGCAGAGATTGGCAATATGAGCGTAGGTGTCATGGCCAATCTCTTGAGGTAGGAGATCTGAGCGTGGTATATACAGAGTTTGACCTCTGATTGAACCCCAACCGCTACAGAGATAATCTGCAGCGTCGTTTGATGTCAGGACAAGTTTGACAACTCCTCTGCCTCTTGCAAGCAAACCGCGTCTGGCACATGCTGAAAGATGGCGACGGGAAACTGAGTCTTCACGTGCTTTCATTAACACCTGCTTACAGAGATGGCTAGTACGGGTATGAGGACATTCTTCACGATGCCGTGGAAGATGCTGTTTGCGACATGATCTACTACAGTAATAGGCATAGCAATTATTGCATGTTCTAAACCTGATTCGTGCATCCTCAACTGGCAAGGTTTTCGTACATTCAGGTCGCAGGCACTTGATATTTGCAGATTTCTGGGCCAATCTTCTTCGACCAGACTCCGTCGCTGTTTAAAAAAGACAACATCTCAGAACATACAATACATACCAAACCGATTCATGCTACCAATGTGGGAAAGGGGATATGGGGGAAAAGCAAAACATGCAAGAAAATAAATCTTTAATGCATATACAGGGAAACATGCAGTTTCTATTAGGGATTCAAACTACCCATTCCTTTAGGAATATTCTTTGGCACAAACGTCTCAACTCACCTTCCTTTAGTTCTTCTTCAACTTCCTTTCCTGTATCAGGACTACTGGAGCTGTCAAGAAGGGGTTTAAGTATTTCACTGTCTGTTTTCTCTTCGTCACTCCAACGGCATTCGAAAGCAGGGAAGGAATTACCATTCCAGTGAACTTCAGCGTTAGTTAGGATTTTCTGGTCATCTGTCATTGTGAATGCAGCTGGACTAGGTGGCCTCTCTACGGGGATGTTATCCATCACTCTGGGGACTGGAATCTCGATACATCTGGGGGATGTGGAATTAGGGACCATCTCAGACTGGTTGTTCTCCTGGAATGGCCAGGAATGTAGCTTGTCCTGTGAGATTTCATCTGGTGTTGTCCAGGATAACGGTCGAGCTGGGTCGGATGGAGTGAGGGCCCGTGGAGAGGGAGTCTGTCGTTGTCCCCTGGGACCTAATCGTCGAGGGGACGTTGGACTCGATGACCGCGACCCACCCGGAATGGCCAGCAAAGAGTCCAGAACTTCTTCCATCGATGTGATTGAGGCTTTTTTGCTATGCGGGGGCTCTGCGACACACAAATCCATAAGTTCAACAAGTATTGTCACCTTGTGTATATCCAACAATATCCAATATTGTGTATATCCAACAATACAGCTTACACCACGCTGACGAGTGCCAACAGCACGAAACACATTCGTATATGGCTTTTCATGATTTATCAAGAAATTGGGTGGACCAAATATCAAGAAACAAGCTAAATCAATGTTTAGTTGATTTCTGTTCCACCAGATGACGCTCTGTGTTCTGTAAAGCACATGTGCTCCTGGTCAGGATATGCCTTCTTTATTTTTAATATCCAAAATCTTCAATATATCTCTATTTATGATAATATTGTGAAAAAGTTTTAAAATGACAAAATATTTTCTCACAATGAATTTATTACAAAACGCTAACTTTCAAGTGATAATCTCTCTTCAACGGGCTCAATAAAACATCGACTATATCTTACAATATATATTTACAAAAACATACAGTGTGGATATTTACAACTGAAATTTTAAAATTGATAATTTAACAATGTTATGGAATATGTCTATTTTCAGGGCATCTAGAACCTATAAAATTGATCTATTGATTTCTTCTGAGATATCTAAGGTATTGTAATCTTCCTGTTTATGATATTACTAGCCGAATGACCCGGGCAACGCCCGGGGTTTACCCAATTAAATGCTTTTATTCAAATATTATTCGTTACAATTATAAATTGGCGCCGTGGATGTCATTCTTGTGAAACGTCCCGCTCCAAACTTTGTGTCTAAGAAGCGATATTTTTATAAAGAGATGATCTGGCTTTGTGTCTTCTGCTCGAATGAATGTTTTTCTGTTAGAATTTTGTTCCTGCATACTAAAAATGAACTGGCTTCACCCGTGGTCTTTGCTTTTTGGAATTTTTCCGGATATAGTTTTGTATCTGATAATCAAATATTACGATGTACTAGAGCGCCATCTGTTATCAAATTATAAAACTATTTTAGAGGCGTATTATTCTTTTTAAAATAAAACAATTTCTACTGTCCTTACTGCGATGAAAAAATTAAAGGGAGGGCCTGGCTCATCAGTGGTGAACCCTCCCAGCGGTTTCGCCAGTTTAATCTACCATACCGCTGTTGTTTGTGAAGTAAACTGATCTCCTACGTCATTGGACAAATGTGGCCATGTTTGTATATAAGAGGAGAGGACCATAGTTATGTCCTTCCTAGGAGTGAGTTGTGTGGAGACGCTTAAAGCGTTCTCTGTGTTTGGTGGTCTCCTCTGTGTAATCCCAGTCCCTATCAACGCTACAATTACGCTATCATTACTCTTCATAAATTCACCCTTTCATACCTCATCCAAAAAGGTTAGAAATAGTCAATATTTCACCTTGAAATAAAGTTTTTATTTTTCATTGAAAAGAAACTCATGCGGTGTAACTTCAAGTGTCGTTTTGCAATCACAGGCCGCAGTGTATTATATAATATATATATATATATATTTGTTAATATTAATATGTTAATATTTGTTAAATATATATTTGTTATATATATAACAAATCGTGAGTTTTTATTTACGATTTCTTGTTGTTATACTCTTGTTTTGAATTTTCGAAACTATTATAGACGCGTATGATTCTTTTAAAAATAAAACTTTTACTTTACGGAAGAGCGACTGCTCGAAGCATATTATATATTTATAATTGAATGAAATTCTAGTGTCTCAAAGCTTATGTCGATAGTTCATCTAAAATACCCATTCCAAGAGTCTAGCATCAATATTACTATAAAAGGAAGATCGAAAAATATAATATAACAGCGGTATGGTAGATTAAACTGGCGAAACCGCTGGGAGGGTTCACCACTGATGAGCCAGGACCTCTCATTATTTTTTTCCATTGCAGTAAGGGCAGTAGAAATTGTTTAATTTCAAAAAAGAATCTTACGCGTTTAAAATAGTTTAAAATATTCAATACCATCTCAATAAAGACGTTCGTTTAGTCTCAAAGTCTTCATTGTTTGAAGTCACCAGCGATAAATTAGGCTGCCATTTCAAGGGGCGCCTCATAGCGGCCACAACGTAAATTACTTCATCAATGGAACATTTGCATTTGAACCACAGAGTAACGCCCTATTCAGACAAACCATGCCGCCATCTTTCATGGCCATGGGTTCTCTTAACGACCTATTCAGAATCAGATCTCTAATGATGAGATAAAAAATTGTGAGAAGATTTATTTTTTTTTAGATGAGTTGAGGGGAGGTTTTACAAGGAAGCTAGCCATATGGTCTCGCCTACTCATTTTTTTCACTCTTTGAGGCGAAACTGTGAGTAATGCTGATGGATGAATGTCTTAGTGTGTGGAGTTCTCTTTTAAGTCGTTCTTTACGGTTGCTGTTAGCTGGCATCAGAATTTTCAAACTTTTACTTCAATACTGAATACGTGACATAGCTTCTTCTTCTTTCTTATCTTCACTCAACATCAGGGTATCAAGTCTGTAGAGTTTGTTGATGGTGTCTGTACTGGGGATGTGTCTCTTCTTCTTTCTTATCTCCACTCAACATCAGGGTATCTAGTCTGTAGAGCTTGTTGATGGTGTCTGTGCTGAGGATGTGTCTCTTCTTCTTTCTCATCTCCATTCAACATCAGGATATCAAGTTTGTAGAGCTTGTTGATGGTGTCTACTGGGGATGAGTAGAGCTCATCAATGGATAAGTCAATACAGTCAATAATGTAATTTGGGGTTATCGCAAGGACATAGGCTTATAGGTCTGTAGAGGTACATACATATAATTTCAAGGTATTGCATCGAGCAAAGCTCTTACGCAAATATGGTTTCATAACAAATATATATTTGTTTATGTAAAAGGGCGTACCTGGATCTGTAAAGAAAAAAAAAATTTTTTTCTCAAAATATTTCGAGAGATTGCTCCCTCTTTATCAATTTATTACATAGTAAACTTAATTTACAGATTCTTGTAGATCACATGGACAAAGATGTTTCCATGTAATCTACAAAGAATTTGTAAATTAAGTTTACTGTACAATAAATTGATAAAGAGGGAGCAATCTCTCGAAATATTTTGAGAAAAAAAAAAGTTTTTTTTTTTTCTTTACAGATCCAGGTACGCCCTTTCATACAAACGTATTTGATAGATCGCCTTTTAACTCAAAATATACACACAAGCCTTTATTAAGATATTCTGTCTTATACAGACTCCTGTTAGAAATAAATCTAAAAAGAAATGAGAAGCAGGGGAAGAATCATCGTTCAGAAAAGAGAAAAATAAGAGAAGGAAAAAATATCTATGTATACATTGGTGTCAAACCTAAGACAGCAGAACAAGATAGAAAGAACCTATCTGGGTCCAATAGTTTATAATAGGGAAAGATATACGAAATTTAATAGGTTCTGCTGACTTTTTATTATAAATAGACAGCTTCATGCAGCTTGAGGAACTACACTACTATGCGACTTGATTTACATCAATGTAAATCTATATATATATAAAAATGAATGTCTGTCTGTGTGTGTGTGTACTCTATAGATTCAAAAACCATACATCCAATCGCCGTGAAATTTTGGGATATTATTAGGTATATCCCCGGAAAGGTTTTCGAAAAATAATTTCTTGAATATCTTGAATATCCTTAGAGTTATTTGCAGATGTGTAGCTTTAACTCGCAAGCAGCGCCACCTTGCGACGGAGATAGGCTTAGGTCTGCCCCACCCCCTGTCGAGAGAATGTAATCGTCCGGCCGCCGGCCGGATGGACAGTCCAATGGCGCGCGGGGGCAGAGTTGGTGACACAGCTGTGCCAAGTAGACAAGAAAAAAGCCTCGCGGGGGCTTGCCCAAGATGACCTCCGGGAACTTCGTCCATCTTCCATAAACGACCATGATTTTATTCAACTTATCGAGTATTTTTCAAGGGACCGGGAAAAAATGTTCACTAGATAAAACGATGATTTTGTAATGTAGAAAATTAGGAAAGACAAAATTCAGGATGACACGGCACACAGGGACCGGGAAAAAATGATCACTTTATCGAGAGATTCAAATTTACGAGTTTCAAATTATCAAAATATATCTATTATTTTTTTTTATAAGTTTATAGAGAATTGTTTTAACAAATGTTCGTTAGACAAACCTTTACTCGGGTAAAACCCGGGCGAAGCCGGGTACATCCGCTAGTAATTAATAAATCACTTTAGAAAATACCTCATAGTAAATAACTCAACTTGATCAACTTTCTCTCTCCACGATACATTACAGATAACTTCATCAACTTCCATCATTGCTTAACATATTGTAAATAACTACCTTGTGGTTTCTTCTATCTGCTTATGTTGCTGCTTATTTGTTTAATGTATATGTTTATTTGATGTTCTTTTTTCTTAATTGTCTATTTTCTTTTTGATAATTCTGTTACCTACTCTACTACAATTATTGTAAATAGTTTCACGCGTAATTATCCAGATCGGATATAGCGTGTCTTGTTTGCGCAACTGGTAAAAAATAAAATATATGAAGACGTTGGATAAGCCTACTTCTGCCGGGGAGGACTTACTCACCACTACGTCACGGCCAGCCAATCACAGTGCTGCCCAGGGGGCAGCCCATCCTTCCTCCCCCATTAGTCTAAAATAAAGGAGCTTAACACTTGCCTGTTGTTCGCATCGACTCCGCGTGCTTCTAATCTATCCATTTCAATCGACAGATGTAGTGGGATAATTGACTACTTCCTTCCATTATTATATCATCTAGTCCAGCTTCAACTTATAGCCCAACAATATCTATGTACAAAAGTGACTCAAAATATAATTAAGTAAATTAAATTTATAAATGTGTGTATAACATAATAGAGGCTTGAGAGATATTGAATTTATAATTACTTCCGATCAATTCATAAGCGTCATTGATTCAAGAATCATTCAAATCAACAATGTCTAATTGAATTGGTATCTGTGTACTTAAGTACTTGGTTACTTTTCCTTTGTCATGATGGCCAACGGTGAAACACCACTATTTCGATTTCCCGTCGTTAGCGCGATTTTATATAAAATTAAAACATGTCTGTGAGAGTAGTGATTCATGTTTTATCTTTGATCGAGGGAAATTCGTTTTTGATCATGTAACAACGGATAAGAGGCACATTTTTACCATCGCCAAATATGTAATGTACAAATTCTGGATAAGCATCGATTTAAACTATGACTACAACATGGACTCACTTTTAGAGGCTCATGTCTAATGTGTGGTGTTAATATCTCAATGTCTTCATCTTTACTTGCTAAACTTTGACTCACTGACTTTACTATATGTATATATATCTTATGTAAACACTACTATGTAAATATAATGCTATGTAGTTAATGTCTGAATAAAGAGTTTTAAAACGTAAAAAAAAAATATATATATATATATATATCTACTTCTGTAATTATATGGAACTGATGCATTAGTGACAATTGACATTTAAACAACTTTATTGACATCTCGTCAATCTTTACACTCAAAGGGAGTTATAAGGCAATAATAATGGTAGGAATGAAGAGAGATATTTAAAATCGACGTAGCCCTCTCCGAGGGCACGTCCGGATCAGGAGCTTAAAGCCGCCTTGAATCTAGCCAGATCCCTGCCATTTGGGGGTGTTCATCATGTTCGGAACATGTTTGATGATAATGTCGAAGAATTTGTTGAGAAGAATTTTGTCTTTAGGCGTGAGTAACTGATGCATTAGTGTATGTAGATGGCAGGTCACTTTTGACTCAATGAATACCTTTATTAAGAAATCGTCAGTTATATGTACATTTCCTTATGAGAGAAACAGAAAAGATGTAGAAAAAAAAGGGAGAAATAAATTCAAATTTACAAAGTTATATGAGAATTAGGTAAATATTGAGATATAATTTTTTGAATATACATTCATGGACAATATTTAGTGGTAATGGAAGTGGTAATTTTGTGCACAATTGATTATCTCGTGTGTCTTCAATAAAAGTCAAGGGTGTGTATCTTTCATAGTTATTGTCTTAATCCGGATATACATGCTAAAAGGTACAACTTCCTTAAGTGTTGTCCATGAGTGTATCTTTCAGAGTTATTGTCTTAATCCGGATATACATGCTAAAAGGTACAACTTCCTTAAGTATTGTCCATGAGTGTATCTTTCAGAGTTATTGTCTGAATCCCGATATACATGCTAAAAGGTACAACTTCCTTAAGTTTTGTCTATGAGTGTATCTTTCAGAGTTATTGTCTGAATCCCGATATACATGCTAAAAGGTACAACTTCCTTAAATTTTATCCATGAGTGTATCTTTCAGAGTTATTGTCTGGATCCCGAAATACTGGTAAAAGGTACAACTTCCTTAAGTGTTGTCCATGAGTGTATCTTTCAGAGTTATTGTCTGAATCCCGATATACATGCTAAAAGGTATAACTTCCTTAAGTTTTGTCCATGAGTGTATCTTTCAGAGTTATTGTCTGAATCCCGATATACATGCTAAAAGGTACAACATACTTAAGTGTTGTCCATGAGTGTATCTTTCAGAGTTATTGTCTGAATCCTGATAAACATGCTAAATGGTACAACTTCCTTAAGTTTTGTCCATGAGTGTATCTTTCAGAGTTATTGTCTGAATCCCGATATACATGCTAAAAGGTACAACTTCCTTAAGTTTTGTCCATGAGTGTATCTTTCAGAGTTATTGTCTGAATCCCGATATACATGTTAAAATGTACAAATTCCTTTTGTCCATAAGATTTATTTTACGTTACAATTCTCTATATTAACGTTAAACACACATAAAAAAAAACATAACAGAGTATATTCAAACAATCTTATCAGTATTTTCTTTCCATTCTTCACATAAAAGTCTAAATTTAGAGTAGCTATACTTGGATAATGGATCTTAATAGGGAGATGTGTCAGTACACGGCGAGTTAACAAAGATAACAAAGTCGTGGGTATAAAAAAGCCATTCTCCCATCTGTTCTATAGATAGATTCTACAATGACGTGGTCTGTTGGGGTCAGAAGGTTATGTGACCTTAATGTCTCCATAGCATCCAGTAACTGGGTCACTTACTTCAATGTAATACCATAGTTTATTAATACAGGTTTTTGGTTTACAATTATTCACAGAATGGAAGCAAACCCTCCTTTTAGAGACCACCTCCCTAAGGTTTATATAGTTAAACCAACCTCCCATAAGAGACCGCCTCTTTGAGGTTTATAAAGTCAAAAGCTGTTGTTGTTTCCAATGAAGAGCCTCAGATGTCTCCATATATCTCTATCACAGCAATGTTCTCTATCTTGGGTGTGTAAAGCTGCTGTTCTGGGTTAATTACAGTAGTGTATATACATATTTCTCATATAACATTATAAATTTGAATTTATTTCTCTTTTTCCCCCACTTCATTTCCCTATCTCTCAGGATAAACTGTAAATAAGGCTGAAGGCCTTAATAAAGGTATTGATTGATAAGTTTAAAGGTTATTTGAGTCTGATTAGACCAAACCTCCAATGAGAGATCAGGAACATCTAGTGGCCGCTCAAGAGAGGTTATACTATATTCCAAATTGAAACATTAAGTAAGTTTAAATCTTTTTGTCCTAGAAGGATAATTTGGCTCCCGATACTGGAACGTGGCCAGTTTGTCTAGCTAGATGGATCCAGCTGTTATATATCCGACGTCCGCTTTGTTGCAGATTTTGTTTGCTTTGAAAACATGCACATAATCTGAATCCCGATATACATGCTAAAAGGTACAACTTCCTTAAGTTTTATCCATGAGTGTATCTTTCAGAGTTATTGTCTGAATCCCGATATACATGCTAAAAGGTACAACTTCCTTAAGTTTTGTCCATGAGTGTATATTTCAGAGTTATTGTCTGAATCCCGATATACATGCTAAAAGGTACAACTTCCTTAAGTTTTGTCCATGAGTGTATCTTTCAGAGTTATTGTTTGAATCCCGATATACATACTAAAAGGTACAACTTCCTTAAGTTTTGTCCATGAGTGTATCTTTCAGAGTTATTGTCTGAATCCCGATATACATGCTAAAAGGTACAACTTCCTTAATTTTTGTCCATGAGTGCATCTTTCAGAGTTATTGTCTGAATCCCGATATACATGCTAAAAGGTACAACTTCCTTAAGTTTTGTCCATGAGTGTATCTTTCAGAGTTATTGTCTGAATCCCGATATACATGCTAAAAGGTACAACTTCCTTAAGTTTTGTCCATGAGTGTATCTTTCAGAGTTATTGTCTGAATCCCGATATACATCCGAAAGGTACAACTTGTGTACTGTACTGTATGACTACTGTATTATTACTGTAACTACAGTAATTACTGTACCTGGGGAGATATTGGAGATCCGCAAAGATTCCTTAGCCACCTCCACCAGACCTGTGACAACACAGACATCTGTCAGCGACGCAGTAAGCTTGTCATAGCTAGAACTAGAGATATAGGAGTATGGTTTATCTATCTCGCTACATTACAGTCTCAAACCTTCAACGTGTACAAAATTTTACTATTCGTTGATTTCTAAGTATTCCAGAATTGTGGCTAAATACCCTTCTTTGATTAATCAAGAAAAGTTAACCACGAACGCGTTTCAGGCTTGTTGGTCCTCTTGATTAATCAAGAATTTTTAACCATGTACGCGTTTCGGTCTTGTGGTCCTCTTGATTAATCAAGAAAAGTTAACCATATGTACAATATGCACGATGAGGAGATCCCTTTTTTATTTCTAAATTGATTCCACCTTTTCCCAGTACAATATCACATTTGTACTATTTTTTTCACATTGTATCGCAGTTTCACACAATTCTGGCCTTAACTACCCGTTTCATGATTTTTCAGGATGTCTGAATGACCAGTTTTTTGGTGGTTGAGGTACAGCCTGTACCACGCTGATGAGGGCCAACAGCCCGGAACGTGTACGTGGTTAACTTTTCTTGATTAATAAAGAATGGGTATTTGGCCAATTCTGGAATAATTAAGAATCAACGAGAATAGTTGATAGTTATTCCGATAGATGGCGCAAGCCATCAGAAACTTTTTGTTTCACGATAAGAAGATGCCTTTTTTATTTCTTAATCATTCAGTTGGTTTAGTAATTTCTTCAGCGAAATAATGGAACAGATAATCAGCAGGGGCATATAATTGTCCATTTGAATCCTGATCATTAGTTGAAAGTAACATGAAACAACTGGTTAAATTACTAAAGTAGGGTTAATTTAGTGATGAGCCACGCCTTCTATTGCAGTAACGATAATAAGCCTGGTCCTGAAATGATCAATTTGTTCACTTCGTAATTGCATAGTTTCTTTTAGGAAAGAAAGAAAGCCTAGAATCATTTTCCTCATTTGCATAATGGAATGGAACGCTTCACTAGTTTGCGTGTCATCCTTGCGTAGAGGCCATGCTAATCTTCTCTGTATCCTTCCTATTGTAGTAGTTGTACCGCCGAACTGGTATCACAGGGGCCATGCTAATCTTCTCTGTATCCTTCCTATTGTAGTAGTTGTACCGCCGAACTGGTATCACAGGGGCCATGCAGTGGGGGTGTAGGTACTGCGGCTGGTGTTGTCCTCAGCTCAGCCCTAAGCTTTTTGGGGGCGATGGAGGTTATTCGGCCGTATCTGGAGAGAGCATCCATGACGGCGGCGTCTCCCACAAAGAAGGGGAGGTTCCCAATCGTGACTCTGATTGAAGTTCTCCTGAAGGGGAAGGTCTTGAGAAGGGTTCCCTCGATCTCGAGGCCCTCTCGAACTAGGCGCTCCGCCAGGGATCTATTGGCGAGTCCGACCAAGTATTGCCCGTTCACCTTAGTGAACTGGACAATGTTTCTTGTGCTTCCGACCACCTTTTCTATAGCTTTCATGTACTGGTAGGTCTGGTATTCCGGGCAGTACTCGAGGAAACAGCACTGCTCCTCGGTGCAGGACGCCTGGCGAGCCCTGGCCTCCATGACGTGTGCTCTCGTGGTCCTGATCTCCTGGACCTGGGGCATCCGTCCCGTCGACGGTCGCTGTCGGCGAGAAGTGCCAGCGCTGTTAGACTGCGCGGCCATGGCAGGCAGATCCGGCGAGTCGCGGCGCCTCTTCCTGCCTTTTACGACTGTGAAGCTGTCATCCTCCTCAGAATTCACATCCTCGGCATAGTCTGCCCAGTTTCTTTGGGCATCGGCACCGCGGTTGGAAGAAGAAATAGCCGCCAAGTTGAACGGCGCGGCCGAATTTACATTTCTTCCGCCGGCGGGCGAATTTGCATAAGTTTCAATTCTTTCATTAGTATTTGAGATATTTCTCTGCGAATTGAAAATTGCAGATTTCTCTGCACAGGGCAGTTCTTCGTTGCTGTGCCTTCCAGGCATTTGATCAGCCTTTAATGGGCTTTCAGCCCGTACTAAACTCGGCGTACTGCCGGTAGCCATACACCCGCCAGGGTGGAAAAAAAGGCGGAGCTCGACAAAAGCGTGCCGCTCAGTCGGCGTGTAGACATGTGGTGTACTCACAGTAAAAGCAGTCGCTAACTACCCACCAGGATTATCATGGCCTGTACCATGTGTAGACATGTGGTGTACTTACAGTAAAAGCAGTCGCTAACTACCCACCAGGATTATCATGGCCTGTACCATGTGTAGACATGTGGTGTACTTACAGTAAAAGCAGCCGCTAACTACCCACTATGATTATCATGGCCTGTACCACATGTAGACATGTGGTGTACTTACAGTAAAAAGCAGCCGCTAACTACCCACCAGGATTATCATGGCCTGTACCATATGTAGACATGTGGTGTACTTACAGTAAAAAGCAGCCGCTAACTAATCACCATGATTATAATGACCTGTACCACGTATACTAGGGATAATAATTTTGAAAAATAGGGAGAGAATCTCTCTCTCTCTTCTTTTGGTACATATATTCAATTTTAAAATTCTTTTTAACAAAAAAAAAAAAAGAGGAATTCAACTAATCATGCCCCCTCAATAGTTCTATCTTTGTACCTAGAAAAGTTCAAGGTGGAATAAAAACGCACACGATTGCTTCAACAAAATGGCGAATTTGGCAATTGAGGGAGACGATTCCAGAGATTTACGATGGTGTAGATAGGTTATCTGATGGCGACAGGAGTGATATGACAGACGACAATTTCATCCTTCACGTGCGACCTCCAATTTACATATATCGGTTTACCTTCCCCAATATAAACTTCGTTTTTAATCACATAAATATTGTGTTTTACAAAATAGGTGTTTAATAAACTCAAAAAGCATCCAGGGCTAAGTTTCTTGTACAATTTTATTTCTCTAGCCTTCAGGCTAACATGTCCTTCAACAGGAGCAACTAAGAGTTGCTCACTTTTAATGTACAGTTAAACCTGTCTATAACGCCCCCTATTGGGACTCACCAAAATAGGGTGCTATAGAGAGGGGGTGCTATAGACAGGTCACTTTTAATGTACAGTTAAACCTGTCTATAACGCCCCCTATTGGGACGCACCAAAATAGGGTGCTATAGAGAGGGGGTGCTATAGACAGGTAACTTTTAATGTACAGTTAAACTTGTCTATAGCGCCTCCTCTTGGGACTCACCAAAATAGGGTGATATAGAGAAGGGGTGCTATAGACAGGTCACTTTTAATGTAAAACGTTTACAATCGGGCGTTATAGAGAGGAAGGCGCTATTTAGAGGGGAGGCATAGACAGGTTTAACTGTATATAATAGTGTGCTATCTTTGTGGCATCCTGATTAGACAAAGTACAGCGTCTATGTAAAACGTAACAATACATTTGGATTATGGAATTTAAGAGCGCATTGACCTTTTTCATGCCTGACACCTTAAATCCCGAAGAAGAAGAAAAAAATCACTTAGCAATTTGGAGTCTGTAAAAAGAGTGTGGTACAGTTGAAGCCCATCCAATTACTGACGGCTAGAAGATAGAAAAAAAGTGAAGTCCTGTCATGGAAGATGGGTAACAAGGCCTCTGCTGCAACAACAGCCGACAAAAAAGAAGGTCAAGGCCCATCGTCTGCTGGCGTTAGACTTGGATGTCTGATTCCCCTTCTTTTTTTAACTCTTCAGATCTTCTGAAAGAAAAAAGATTAATATCGTTTTGTTGTATTTGGGTAGAAGTAGGCGACTGATTTTACTGTAAGTACACCACCTGTGGTACAGGCGGGATAATCATGGTGAGTAGTTAACCAATGCTTTTATGTGTAAGTACACATAATACTATATATATGTCTACATATGGTTGGTTCAAAATCACATTAATAGGTACCGCTCAACAAGAGCAACCTAGTTCATGATAATTGAAACAGTGAATAATATGTGAAGGTTATTCACATATTAAACAAATTTTAACGCGGGATTCAATTCCGGTTCATGACTTTCGGGAATCGAGCGTGTTACCTTCTCATCCACCGACTTATCTACATTTGGTACAGGCCATGATAATCATGGTGGGTAGTAAGTGACTGCTTTTACTGTAAGTACATCACATGTCTACATATGGTACAGGCCATGATAATAATGGTGGGTAGTTAGCGACTGCTTTTACTGTAAGTACATCACATGTCTAAATATGGTATAGGCCATGATAATCCTGGTGGGTAGTTAGTGACTGCTTTTACTGTAAGTACACCACATGTCTACACTCGGCCGTGCGGCCACGCGTCGCGCGAGCTCCTGAGTTTTTCGCCTCTGGCGGGCGAAAAGTGTCGCGGATGGCGACAAATTTTATACGGGCTGAAAGCCCGTCAAAAGCCGAGCAAAAGCCTGTAAGGCACGGCTTGAAAGCACAACCATGTGCAGAAATATCTGCAAAACAAGATCTGCAGAACAAAAGTCCAATAGTTTTGACTAAAAATCAAAACTATGCAAATTTGCCCGCCGGCAGACAGGATGCAAATTCTGCCGCGCCAGTCGACCTTGCGGCTATTCCAACTTCTAACGCCGCTGCTCAAGTCCGGAGAAACTGGGCTGACATCACAGAAGAGGTGAATCCTGGGGCTGAGGCCGGATTCACTCTCGTCCAGAGTAGGAAGAGGCGCCGTGGCTCGGGGAATTCACCTACGACGGCTGCACCTTCCTCCAATGCCGGAGCTTCCAGGACCATTCGCCGACCTCAATCATCGGCGGGATCAGTGCCCCGAGCCCAAGAAATCAGGGCCACCAGGGCTCACATCGCGGAAGCCAGGGCGCGGCAGGCGTCCTCCTCCGAGGAACACTGTGTGTACATCGAACACAGCCCCGAACTTGAGCCCTTCCACTACCTTAGGGCATTGGATAGGAAGCTCGGAGGAACCGCCGGAGTCATCCAGATCACCAAGGTGAACGGCCACCAGCTACTGGGACTAACCAACAGAGGCCTGGCCGAGCGCCTCATAAGTGAGGGCCTCGTGGTTGAGGGAACACTCCTCAGGGCATTCCCTTTCCGCAAAAGAGCGGAAAGGATTACAGTGGGTAACCTCCCCTTCTTTGTAGGGGACTCTGCTGTCATCAACGCCCTCTCTCCATATGGGCGGGTCACGTCCATCGCCCCTAAGCAGATGAAGGCGGGCCCCTACGTCTACGTCGATGGCCGGCGTGACGTCTTCATCACCCTACATGAGGGGATTACCATCGAGAGGCTTCCAACCCGCCTCGACATCAACATCAAAGGCGAAGCCTGGCCTGCGTACCTGTCCTCGGGAATCAGGCGTTCCAGGTGCCACGGACAAGGGCATCGGAGGGCCATCTGCCCCCTGCTTGCAGGGCTGGCCAACAACACCAGAATGGCCCCACCAACCACTCCTGCTGGCGTCCCACCACCGACCACCTCTGCACCGCCTCAGCGGTCTGCAGCCCAGCCTCCTGCGCCAGCTCCCTCCAATCCAGCCATGGAGGTTTGCAGCGCTCCTCCCATGGCCCGAATTGTGCTCCATCCATCCGCACCTCGGCCATTTCCACCAGCGGCCCCGGCCTTGCCTATGGAGGAGACGCCTTCTGCCCCTCCACCTGTGACCCCTGCTCCGCCCCTGCAGGCGCCTGAGGGTCCCGTGGGCCCTCGCCCGGCCGGTTCACAACATCCTGAGCCGCCTCCCGCTCGGCCGGACCTCGTTGCCCCGCGTAACCCTCTGCCCGCCCAGAAGACCCTCGGGCCTGCGGCCCCAACACCGGACGTGGAGTTGCCCATCGTGGAGGAGACCTCTGCGTCCTCCACGTCATCGGCAAAGAACGCAACGAGAGTCGACCTCGATGCGTTCATCGAGAGGCACCCCAGCGTGTCCTTTGCTGGGACAGACGCCCTTGGTCTTGGGCGGGAGGAGGTCCTGGACCTCCTCTCCTCGAGGACCAAGGCGCAGAGGAAAGGACCCCTCCTGTCGCCTCCGCAGTGCGACGCCCTCGCCGGCCTGATTAGGCAAATATTGGATCTGAGGCCCGGAGCAGCCAGCAACCTCTACAAAGTCCTCGGGCAAGTCAAAGCTGAGCTGAGGACAACACCAGCTGCAGTGCCTCCAACACCCCCACTGCCTGCGCCTCGGCCCGCTGAGCCTATGCTGCCCACTACCCACAGGGAGGAACTGACACCTCCTTCGATGACACCTCCGCCCCCCGCCCCGACGGACATGGAGGAGGACAATCCAATGACGGAGGAAGCACTGCCTGCGCCTCGGCCTGCCAAGCCGGCGCCGCCCGCTCCCCATAAGGAGGATTCATTTACAGCCATGATAACACCACCTCCTCCACTACCTGCCCCGATGAAGCAGAAGGATCTGATGCCGGACATAGATACAATATTCAACGAAATGATCGTTGAACCCGGCTCAAGGCCCATGTTAGAATCGGGGATTGACCTGGATGACGTTATGTTCGCGGTTCTATACCCTGAAGAGTATCACCTCGAAATTCCGTCTGAGAAGAGGAACATTCTCGCGGGCTTTCTTGACGCTGCTATCGTGCGAACTCGGAACAGCCATCCCACTATTTGCAGGAAAATATCCAACCTTAAGCTGGCTCTGGGCTCCTGACGGTCCAGACAATTGTAAATTTTTCTTGTTAACTGTGTAATTGTTGACTAAATAGTCAATAAAACTTGTTTTCATTGTCATTGTCACATGTCTATACATGGTACAGGCCATGATAATCCTGGTGGGTAGTTAGCGACTGCTTTTACTGTAAGTACACCACATGTCTACATATGTAAAAAGCAGTTCGACTTTGCACTTACAAATGTGCCAGAGCCCCGTTTTGGTTACTTGCACTCGCTGGTGGGTCTTTTGCAAGAATCGGGGGCCATTGGAGCATTTTGTTGTATGTAAATAGATAGGGTGTGAGTATGTTTTTTTATATAAATATTAAAAAATTATAATAAAATATGAACATTAGGACTTCAGGCCCATCGTCTGGTGACGTTAGGCTTAGATGCTTGATTCCCCTTCTTTTTTTTTTTTAAATATTCAGATCTTCTGGAAGAAAAAAACGAAAAATATCGTTTTGTTGTATGTAAATAGATATAGTGTGAGTGTTTTTTATATAAAAAATTAAGAAATATTATTAAAATAAGGACATTAAGCCCCCAAGGAAAAGTTTATTTTACAATTTTTTTAAAAATTTATTTACAAATCTCTTAAGCTTTTGGGCAAGAAAGCCCTTTTACGGGAGAAAATAGTTTACATTAGAACGCCAATAAAATAAGATTTAAAATTAAAAAATGTTATTTGGTTGTTTACATTTGCTTCAATATAGAATCAACGCGGGCTTCTATTGTACGTGCTTATCGAGTTTGCTATTCAGAAGCGATATCTTCATTTGGAGGTTATGGGGTGGGTTCAGGAAATAGTATATTATACATTTCTGGAATTTCTATTCTTCTGTTAATGCTATTGTGTTTTCTAAAAATATATATATATGTTATGAATATTTTGTTGTTGTTAGATAAAGGGTTGATAAGACAAAGGATCGATAAGATAAAGGGTTGTGGTGCAGTCGTGATAAGAAAAAGATAATTATTTACCATCAAGTAGCTTTTATTTTCAATTACTTTAGGAAATATTACACATTAGTTATTTTCACATTATATAGAATTTATAAATTTAATCCTATATTAGTGATATAAAAGGATAGATATGTTAACTACGCATATTTACAACAAAACTGAAAGTCTTTCTAAAAACGATGATAACCAAAAGTGAAAATATCAATGAATAAAAATAAAATATATATTTTTTAAAATATAGATATATTTGAGTTTTTAGATTATATAATATATATATAATTTTTTTTAATTAAAAAGGCATATATTGGATCAAAAAATCATTTATTTTACCAATATTTCAGTTGGCTGAACGCCAACCTTTATCAAGGTATTATAACATATAATTATAACATAAAATTATTCTGAAAATAGAACAATCCATATTTAAATCATTAGATAATAAAAAGGTATATATTGAATTGAATAAAAGATTTATTTGCCTATATTTCGTTTGGCTGAACGCTAACCTCAATCGAGGCATTACATTTTTGTATACACAAACTCAGCGCCGCATAGTGTTATAAATTTTGGCAGATAAATATTTTATTATAAATCCAATATCTGTCTTTTTACTATCTAATATAAAATTATACAAAGTAATAACACGCCATCTATATATAACACATAAAAACATTAAGACGCGAATGTTTCTTTTCACAAATGATTCAAACTTCTACTGTCCTTACTGCGATGAAAAAATATATTGGGAGATCTTGGTTCATCAGTGGTAAACCCTCCCAGCGGTTTCGTCAATTTAATCTACCAGACTGCTTCTTTAGAGTTCTAATACTGTATTGGTGTGGAACTAACACCTACCCATATATTCTCATGTCCAGCAATGGCCGCAGCCTTGCAGAAAATTTACATGGACCCAGAACAGCAGCTTTACTCACCCAAGATAGAGAACACTGCTGTGATAGATATGTACAGAGACATCTGAAGATCGTCATTGGACACAACAACAACAGAAAATTGACCCAGAACAGCAGCTTTACACACCCAAGATAGAGAACATTGCTGTGATAGAGATATATGGAGACATCTGAGGCTCTTCATTTGACACAACAACAACAGAAAATTGACTCAGAACAGCAGCTTTACACACCAAAGATAGAGAACATTGCTGTGATAGAGATGTACGGAGACATCTGAGGCTCTTCATTTGACACAACAACAACAGAAAATTGACACAGAACAGCAGCTTTACACACCCAAGATAGAGAACATTGCTGTGATAGAGATGTACGGAGACATCTGAGGCTCTTTATTGGACACAACAACAACAGAATATTGACCCAGAACAGCAGCTTTACACACCCAAGATAGAGAACATTGCTGTGATAGATATGTATGGAGACATCTGAGGCTCTTCATTGGACACAACAACAACAGAAAATTGACCCAGAACAGCAGCTTTACACACCCAAGATAGAGAACATTGCTGTGATAGAGATGTACGGAGACATCTGAGGCTCTTTATTGGACACAACAACAACAGAATATTGACCCAGAACAGCAGCTATACACACCCAAGATAGAGAACATTGCTGTGATAGGGATGTACGGAGACATCTGAGGCTCTTCATTGGACACAACAACAACAGAAAATTGACCCAGAACAGCAGTTTTACACACGCAAGATAGAGAACATTGCTGTGATAGAGATGTACGGAGACATCTGAGGCTCTTCATTGGACACAACAACAACAGAAAATGACCCAGAACAGCAGCTTTACACACCCAAGATAGAGGACATTGCTGTGATAGAGATGTATGGAGACATCTGAGGCTCTTCATTGGACACAATAACAACTGAAGAGTGGAATCTTTGAAAGGGTATTCAAGCAATCTATGGACATACGCTTTTAGAACAGTAGAATTACATTGCAGTAAGGACAGTAGAAATTTATTTATTAAAAGAAACATACGAGTCTTAATGTCTTTATTCGTTATGCAATAAGAATATAAAGTAGATTTGTACTGTAAATATAATGAAGATATGTCGATTTAATTTACAAATTGACGCGCGCAATGCTTATTTTCAATTCCAATCATTATGGCTTCACCATTCTTCGAATATATGTCAACCCTATTAGCATATTGATTCGACCCTATTGGACCTGTCAACTCCAGCAGCTTATTGTGTTGGATCCAATTTTCCCACCATTTCTATTTATAGACAGACGACATAGGCAAATAATCTTTTGGGGAGAAAAAAAAAAGAGGTAAACAATGTTAAGAAAATCGTTATTTCCGGGATGAAGGATGAGACAAAGTGTCGGAATGTGAAGGTTGCCAGTATGTAGGGTAAATATGTTGTTAGATTAGCTTACAGTACTGGTAATACTTTTTCATACCGAGATGTACGTCTGTTAGCATTTACATACAGTATTCTTTAAAGCTATTGAAAATGTAAATGTATACGAAATTAATCTATTATAAACAGGAATTATTTTTAAATATTAACCAATAGCTTTATTAAGATCTTTAGTGTTATTTTCATATTATTCTAAGAGAAACAGCAAAGAGTAGAAAAAGATGGGGGAAAAAATCTTAAGGAAGCGGAAAGTATTTGATATCGCCAGTTATATGTTTTTTTTTTTTTTTAAGGAGACAGAGGCAATTTCGTTCACACTTGGTTATCGCGCGTGTCCTTAATAAAGGTCACTGTAA
Source organism: Cordylochernes scorpioides (assembly GCA_030710605.1). Lineage (NCBI taxonomy): Eukaryota > Metazoa > Arthropoda > Arachnida > Pseudoscorpiones > Chernetidae > Cordylochernes > Cordylochernes scorpioides. The sequence continues at coordinate 67,908,267 of CP092865.1, forward strand.
TATCTTTCAGAGTTATTGTCTGAATCCCGATATACATGCTAAAAGGTACAACTTCCTTAAGTTTTGTCCATGAGTGTATTTTTCAGAGTTATTATCTGAATCCCGATATACATGCTAAAAGGTACAACTTTCCTAAGTTTTGTTCATGAGTGTATCTTTCAGAGTTATTGTCTGAATCCCGATATACATGCTAAAAGGTACACTTCCTTAAGTTTTGTCCATGAGTGTATCTTTCAGAGTTATTGTCTGAACCCCGATATACATGCTAAAAGGTACAACTTCCTTAAGTTTTGTCCATGAGTGTACTTTCTTAGAATTCAATTTCCTCTAATACAGAATTGCCTCCCAAAAATCTACCATAAAACCAGATTCCCCCTCAATATAAAAGAAATGTCAGCCACACTTTACAATAACACAACTGAAAATACATTTAAAAAACTAGAGATCTTCGGATGTTAGCATGTCTTCTTTCAAGATATACCGTCTCAGGGAAACTAATTTTAAAAATATTATAAATATTAGTTTATCAATTAATCTAAGTTAATAATGCAACTCTTATTAAATGTTATTAGCTTTTACCATTTTCGATTTGAAGATTTCATGATAAATCCATGTATAAGAGAAATTTATTTTCCTCCAATTTACACAGACTAATCTATCAGCTTGATTGTCTTAATTAACTTTTTCTGTAAATTTTATATTATCATTATTATCATTAAATGTGTTTTCCTTTTTTTTTTTTCTTTTCATGGGGGTCGGTGGAAGGCTGGTTAAACCGTTTGGTTTTCGACCACTAGGACCCGGGTTCGATTCCCGCATTGGACACTTTTTTTCTGTTAAAAAAAAAAAAAATGCTCCAATGGCCCCCGATTTGTGCAAAAGTCCAACCCCACCAGCGAGTGCAAGTAAACAAACGGGGCTCTGGCACATTTGTAAATGCAAAGTCGAACTGCTTTTCACATGTGTAGACATGTGGTGTACTTATAGTAAAAGCAGTCGCTAACTACCCACCATGATTATCATGGCCTGTACCATGTGTACTAGGGATAAGCAAAAAAAAAAAAAAATTTTCATTATCAGATTACGTGATAAATCCATGTTTAAAAGAGAAATTTATTTTCCTTAGATTTACACAAACCAATCTGTTGGTCTTAATTGTTTTAATTAAGTTTTCCTTTATAAAAATATCATTATTACCATTAAATGTGAATAGATTTTACTTTTTTATAATTTCATTTAAAACAGTCGGTGGACGAGTGGGTAAAAAGCCTCGACAGCCATGAACCGGCCACCCTCCCCAGGTCCTTCCAACAATGCAATGTACATAGTGCTTTGTATATATTCTCCTTTATGTGTCCATCGGGATTAAAAAATCATCCATTCTGGTTATCAGCCCCATAAATAAAGATATTTCCAGTATTTTGGTTTGATTAATAATTGTCGACTAGTCGTAAAAACATCGTCAACAAATACTTTTACATCTTAAGATATTCCAACACTTGATCTCAATGCTACAATATTGTTAATCTGTAGAGAGTATCTTTAAGCTGAAAGCTAAATATGATTAATAGACGAAATTATTTTATTTTACCAATATTTCAGTTGGCTGAACACCAACCTTTATCAATGTATTATAACATATTAATATGTTATGAAAAAGGCATCCCCTTATCGTGCAACTGAAAGTTGCTGATGGCTTGCGCCATCTATCGGAATAAATATCAACTATTCTCGTTGATTTCTAATTATTCCAGAATTGGTCAAATACCCGTTCTTGATTAATCAAGAAAAGCTAACCACGCACAAAGCTAATAAATAATTGGTATTTGGCTAATTCTGGAATAATTAAAAAATCAACGAGAATAGTTGATATTTATTCCGATAGATGGCACAAGCCATCATCAATTTTCAGTTGCACGATAAGGAGATGTCATTTTCATAATTTTTGCACCTTATCCCAGTACGATGTCACATTTGTACTATTTTTTCATATTAATATGTGTCAACAACAAACTCAGCGTCACATAACGTCAACAGAATTAAGTTTTAAAAATATTTTGTTATATTCAATTGGGAGAAATACGAGGAGATATAGAAAGACTAGATTTCTACGCTACAATATTGTTCATCTGTAGCAGATAGTGTCTTTAAACCTGAAAGCTAGAAATGGTTAATAGACGAAATTACTTCCCCCCGGATGGATTAGTATAGTAACTCCATAATAGGGATGGTACAGCGATTACGATCAGCTAAGAAAAGGGGATAAGAAGTGTCCAAGATGGCGGGCAACTGTCCAAGACTTAAGTTGATTAGATCAACTGTGACATCTGAGTAAGCTGTCTCCATCAATAAGGATGTCTTTGTGGGACCTACGACGTTGTCTACAACTTCTTGAGTTTGATTTAGTAGTTCAAAATCACTTTAATAGATACCGCTCAGCAAGAGCAACCTAGTTCATGATAATTGAAACAGTGAATAATATGTGAAGGTTATTCACATATTAAACAAATTTTAACGCGGGATTCAATCCCGGTTCATGACTGTCGGGAATCGAGCGTGTTACCCTAGGTTTAGTAGTATTTCACCAAATGTTTACAGCAAATTTTTAAAGATGAACCTGCTGGTTGATGCTTAGTATCCACTTCAGTGTTAAGTGAGCAACACTAAGTTGGTTTCTACTTTTTTTTTTTTAGTTAAATTTGAATGTTTGCACTGATGGCTACATTAGGTTGTGCTAACCTAAATTAACATAGTCAGAACTAAGGATTGTGTTGATGTACAACTGCCAACAATCAGCAATGTGGGCAGATATTTTACCACCAAAGCTTTAGCCTTAATGAAGATATTTTCAAGTCATTTCAAATTTTATTTTAGACAGATGGGAGACACTTGTATGCTCCGGTTAAAATCTTGCATAATTGCATTCAACAATTATCCTTTACTAAATTCACTTCAATGTAAGTTAGAGTATTCTTAGGATGAAGTTTGGACTGATTTTACAGTAGCTTAGAATATTTTTAGGATGCCCCAATCTATATTCAAAACCTTCCCAGAAGTCCTCCTCTACGTGGGGAGAAGCAGCACAAGTAAGGGACTGCCCTGTAGTACGGTGTCGTGAGCCGCTACGGTAACTGTGAACAGGGAAATGTAGCTGACTAACGGGGCACCTCCATTTCCATGGACAATACATCACCACCACCATCTCTATTCAAAGGATATTTCACACATATATACACCCAAAGCCTTTCTTCTTCTCCCTTATCTCCACTCAACAAACATATCAGGGTATCAATCCATTGATGAACACGACTCATCCCCAGCACAGACACCATCAACAAACTCTACAGACTTGATACCCTGATGTTGAGTGGAGATAAGAAAGAAGAAGAGACACATCCCCAGCACAGACACCATCAACAAGCTCTATAGACTTGATACCCTGATGTTGAGTGGAGATAAGTAAGAAGAAGTTTCTTTTACGTTGAAAAGAACAGATTTATCCTTAAGCTATCATGTTAACCTACGCATTTAGAACATAAGATTTCTTGCGTGATAGTCTATCTCAACAGTTTACTTTTTAAGACTGAAAGGAAATGTGCGAGCTGGCTTAACGATGCTAAAAAAAAATATATTTCAAATTTCTTCATATATCGTGCAGTCAGCCTTGCCAAGCGTTTCCTCTACACTTCCCGTATCATCATTACCCCATCTTTAAATCATCATTACATCATCATTCTCCATCATTTCTCTTCTTCATCTCCACCTACTTCCGTCGTCTGCCTTTAAATTCTCTTTAACGACCGAAACCTTATCTTTACCTCGAAAACCTTCACTGATAACATTATAGTCTCTACTTACATGACTGCATATTGTTGGAATATATACACTCATGGACAAAACTTAAGGAAGTGGAAAGACTTTGATGATTACCTGACGTCTATTTTTTAAGGAGATAGAGGTTGTTTACACTTGGTTATCTCGTGTATGTTCGATAAATATAACTGTAATATATTTCAGAGTTATTATCTGAATCCCGATATACATGCTGGAAGGTACAACTTCCATAAGTTTTGTCCATGAGTGTATCTTTCAGATTTATTGTCTGAATCATGATATATATGCGAAAAGGTACAACTTCCTTAAGTTGTGTCCATGAGTGTATCTTTCAGAGTTATTATCTGAATCCCGATATACATGCTAAAAGGTACAACTTCCTTAAGTTTTGTCCATGAGTGTATCTTTTAGAGTTATTGTCTGAATCATGATATACATCCTAAAAGGTACAACTACCTTAAGTTTTGTCCATGAGTGTATCTTTCAGAGTTATTATCTGAATCCCGATATACATGCTAAAAGGTACAACTTCCTTAAGTTTTGTCCATGAGTGTATCTTTCAGAGATATTGTCTGAATCCCGATATGCATGCTAAAAGGTACAACTTCCTTAAGTTTTGTCCATGAGTGTATCTTTCAGAGTTATTGTCTGAATCCCGATATACACGCTAAAAGTACAACTTCCTTAAGTTTTGTCCATGAGTGTATCTTTCAGAGATATTGTCTGAATCCCGATATACACGCTAAAAGGTACAACTTCCATAAGTTTTGTCCATGAGTGTATCTTTCAGAGTTATTGTCTGAATCCCGATATACACGCTAAAAGTACAACTTCCTTAAGTTTTTTCCATGAGTGTATCTTTCAGAGATATTGTCTGAATCCCGATATACACGCTAAAAGTACAACCTCCTTAAGTTTTGTCCATGAGTGTATCTTTCAGAGTTATTGTCTGTATCCCGATATACACGCTGAAAGCACAACTTCCTTAAGTTTTGTCCATGAGTGTATCTTTCAGAGTTATTGTCTGAATTATGATATACACGCTAAAAGGTACAACTTCCTTAAGTTGTGTCCATGAGTGTATCTTTCAGAGTTATTGTCTGAAACATGATATACATGCTAAAAGGTACAACTTCCTTAAGTTTTGTCCATGAGTGTATCTTTCAGAGTTATTGTCTGAATTCCGATATACACGCTAAAAGTACAACTTCCTTAAGTTTTGTCCATGAGTTTTTCTTTCAGAGTTATTATCTGAATCATGATATACATGCTAAAAGGTACAACTTCCTTAAATTTTGTCCATGAGTGTATCTTTCAGAGTTATTGTCTGAATCCCGATATACTCGCTAAAAGTACAACTTCCTTAAATTTTGTCCATGAGTGTATCTTTCAGAGTTATTGTCTGAATCATGATATACATGCTAAAAGGTACAACTTCCTTAAGTTTTGTCCATGAGTGTATCTTTCAGAGATATTGTCTGAATCCCGATATACACGCTAAAAGTACAACTTCCTTAAATTTTGTCCATGAGTGTATCTTTCAGAGTTATTGTCTGAATCCCGATATACACGCTAAAAGTTCAACTTCCTTAAGTTTTGTCCATGAGGGTATCTTTCAGAGATATTGTCTGAATCCCGATATACTCGCTAAAAGTACAACTTCCTTAAGTTTTGTGCATGAATGTATCTTTCAGAGTTATTGTCTGAATCCCGATATAGATGATAAAAGGTACAACTTCCTTAAGTTTTGTCCATGAGTGTATCTTCCAGAGTTATTGCCTGAATCCTGATATACATGCTAAAAGGTACAACTTCCATAAGTTTTGTCCATGTGTGTATCTTTCAGAGTTATTGTCTCAAATCCGATATACATGCTAAAACGTACAACTTCCTTAAGTATTGTTCATGAGTGTATCTTTCAGAGTTATTGTCTGAATCCCGATATACATGCTAAAAGGTACAACTTCCTTAAATTTTGTCCATGAGTTTATCTTTCAGAGTTATTGTCTGAATCCCGATATACATGCCCAAAGGTACAACTTCCTTAAGTTTTGTCCATGAGTGTATCTTTCAGAGTATTGTCTCAATCCCGATATACATGCTAAAAGGTACAACTTCCTTAAGTTTTGTCCATGAGTGTATCTTTCAGAGTATTGTCTCAATCCCGATATACATGCTAAAAGGTACAACTTCCTTAAGTTTTGTCCATGAGTGTATCTTTCAGAGTTATTGTCTGAATCCCGATATACATGCTAAAAGGTACAACTTACAAATGCCAACAAGTGTTGGGTTCAACCGCTATGGCCCAGGTTCGATTCCCACATTGGGCACATTTTTTCTGATAAAAAAAAAAAATCTCAAATGGCCCCCGATTCTTGCAAAATTCCAACCCCGCCAGCAATTGCAAGTAACCAAACGGGTCTCTGGCACCTCTGTAATTGCAAAGTCGAACTGCTTTTCATGTGTGTAGACATGCGGTGCACTTACAGTAAAAGCAGTCGCCTATCTCTTCCCACCATGATTATAATGGCCTGTACCATATGTAGACATATGGTGACAATTGACAATTAAAAATATTTTATTGACTACATAGTCAATCATTACTCCTAAGAGTTAAGCAGGAGGAACCAAATATTTACAATTCAAAACAAATCAGGCGGTGTCCCCACCGAGGCTCGTCTGGGCCCAATCAGGAGGGCAACATCCCCCTGAGCGCGGACATGCCCTCACGCACAAAGGGATCGGCGTCCCGAGCGCGCTCGATGGCGGCGCTGATGAAACCAGCGAGGAGGCTCCTCCTCCGAGTGGACAGGCGCCTGATGAGAGGCTCCCTATCCTCGGGGTATATGATGGCTTCTGTGATGTCACTCTCACTGATCCCCAATCCCCAGTCGCGTTCTTTGTTTAATTCTTGTAGTATGTCGTCTGCCTCCGTCCAGCTGTCATCAATGAATTGGCAGGACAGTGGAGGTGGAGGTGTCGCGATGTGCGGCGACGTCTTTTCCCCGTGGGGAAAGGGTGGTGTTGTCTCAGCGAGCCGAGGCGCAGGCGGTGGGGGTGTGTCTCGCTCTTTCTCCGTCATTGGATCGTCCTCCTCCATGTCCGTCGGGGCGGGCGGCGGAGGTGTCATCAAAGGAGGTGTCAGTTTCTCCCTGTGGGTAGTGGGCAGCATAGGCTCAGCGGGCCGAGGCGCAGGCAGTGGGGGAGTTGGAGGCACTGCAGCTGGTGTTGTCCTCAGCTCAGCTTTGACTTGCCCGAGGACTTTGTAGAGGTTGCTGGCTGCTCCGGGCCTCAGATCTAAGATTTGCCTGATAAGTCCGGCGAGGGCGTTGCACTGCGAAGGCGGCAGGAGGGGTACACTCCTCTGCGTTTTGGTCCTCGAGGAGAGGAGGTCCAGGACCTCCTCCCGCCCAAGACCAAGGGCGTCCGTCTCAGCGAAGGACACGCTGGGGTGCCTCTCGATGAACGTATCGAGGTCGATCCTCGTTGCGTTCTTTGCTGTTGACGTGAAGAATGCAGAGGTCTCCTCCACGATGGACATCTCCACGTCCAGTGTTGGGGCCGCAGGCTCGCGACTCCCAGGTGTTCGCAGGGACGGAGCAGGGGTCACTGGTGGAGGGGCAGGAGGCGCATCCTCCGCAGGTAAGGCCGAAGGCGCTGGTTGTGGTTGCCGGAGTGCTACAGGTGGATGGAGCGCAGCTCGGCTTGTGGGAGGCACGTCGGAGACCTCCATGGTTGGGCTGGGGGATGCCGGAGGTGGAGGCTGGGCAGATGGTTGTTCAGGCAGCCTAGGCGCAGTCGCTGGTGGGACGCTGGTTGGAGAGGTTGGTGTGACCGGTCCAGGAGCGGTGGTTCGCCCTGCAAGCAGGGGACAGTTGGCCCTGCGGTGCCCCTGCCCGTGGCATCTGGAGCACTTAATGCCGGAGGACAGGTAAGCGGGCCAGGCCTCGCCTTTGATGGTGATGTTGAGGCGGGTGGGGAGCCTCTCGGTGGTCACTCCCTCGTGGAGGACGATGAACGCCTCACGGCGGCCGTCGGTGTAGGTGTATGGGCCGGCCTTCATCATTTTGGGCGCGATGGATGTAATGCGCCCATAGGGCCCAAGGGCCTTGATGATGGCTGAGTCCTCCACGAAGAAGGGGAGGTTGCCCACCGTTATCCTCTCCGCTCTTTTGCGGAAAGGGAAAGCCCTGAGGAGAGTGCCCTCAACCTCAAGGCCGTTGTTAATTAGGCGCTCGGCGAGGCCTCTGTTGGCCAGCCCCAGGAGTTGGTGGCCGTTTACCTTGGAGACTTGGATGACTCCGGCGGTTCCTCCAAGTAGCCTGTCCAGCGTCCTCAGGTAATGGAAGGGCTGCAGTTCGGGGCCGTGTTCCAGGTAGACGCAGTGCTCCTCAGCAGAGGACGCCTGCCGCGCCCGGGCCTCCGCGATGTGGGCCCTGGTTGTCGGGATCTCCTGCGCCCGCGGCACCGAACGCGCCGATGATTGCGTTCGGCGACTGCTCCTGGCACCTCCGATGTTGGAGGATGGTGCAGCGGCTGTAGGCGAATTCGAAGATTCGCGGCGCCTCTTCCTGGTCTTCACGACGGTGAAGTCGTTGTCCGCTCCAGGGCCCGAATCCTCAATGCAGTCCGCCCAGTTTCCCAGGACACGGGCAGCGCCATTGGATGACGAACCGGCCGGTAAGCTGAGCGTGACGTCATCACGCGCGGCGGCCAGATTTACATCTCTAACGCCTGCCGGCGGATTTACATGATCTCGATTTTCAGAAATTTCTTTGGAGATTCTTTTCTGAATTCCGTTTTTCTTGGAATTCTTCACGCCAGTAGGAGGTGGGATGCTGGGCCTTCCAGGCTCTTGTCCAGCAGATCCCGAGCTCCCTGGCGATGCCGAATTCGGCATGTTTAAATTCATTTCATTGCTCGCCAGAGGCGAAAATCACGGAGCTCGCGCGACGCGTGGCCGCACGGCCGAGTGTAGACATGTGGTGTACTTAGGGTAAAAGCAGTCACCAACTTCTATTCACCATGATTTTCATGGCCTGTACCATGTGTAAACATGTGGTGTACTTACAGTAAAAGCAGTCACTAACTACCCACCATTTTTATCATGACCTTTACCATGTGTAGAAATGTGGTGTACTTACAGTAAAAGCAGTCGCTAACTACCCACCAAGGTTATCATGGCCTGTACCACGTGTAGACATGTGGTATGCTTACAGTAAAAACAGTCACCAACTTCTATTCACCATGATTATCATGGCCTGTACCATGTGTAGACATGTGGTGTACTTACAGTAAAAGCAGTCGCTAACTACCCACCAAGATTATCATGGCCTGTACCACGTGCAGACATGTGGTGTACTTACAGTAAAAGCAGCCGCTAACTACCCACCATGATTATCATGGCCTGTACCACGTGTAGACATGTGGTATACTTACAGTATAAACAGTCACCAACTTCTACCTACCATGATTATCATGGTACCACATGTACTAGGGATAATAATAAAAAAAAACGGTTAGCTTAACCGCCAACCTTGTTTAGAGAGATTTGGAGTATTAAAAAGGTCTGTGGACGAATGATCAAGGGGTGTTGAGCAAATCCCTAGAAGAGCTGTAAGGAGATTACATCTTCCCGGAGCTTATTAGATCTTCAGCCTGAGTGTTAGCTGTGAGGTAATTGGGTGACGTCTCAGGACGCCATACTCTGGCGATCTCTCTTCTAAGCAATCAGAATGTAGATTGCCTTTATAATGGCATGATATTCGAATTGCTATAGATGTTGTGATAACAAATTGGCTAACAGAATTTTTATTTTAAATAAATTTTATAATCTTCCTATAATATATACAGTTTTTGGACAAGCTCATGACGTGTCAAAGCCGAATGCTTGGTTCCGTTGTTAAATCTTGCTGTTAAACAATTTAAATATTTATTGATACATTCATAATATTCACCTCAAATATAATAATATAAACTTATCTTACTCTTTATATTTCTCTTTTACTCTTCATTATTAAACCATCTCTTTACTTTTTCTTTTTCTACCAAGCCTATGACTCGTAAAGGCCGAAGCTTTGCTGGCGTTCTTTTTTTGAATATTTTTTACTATTATATACTATCTACTTATGTATTATATATATAGACTGACGAGGGTCATTAGCCCGAAACCATGGTTTCTAGGTGGACACTTCTCAGTTTACCAAAGCTGGTGTTGTGGCTTTGTCACCGACCTGAGGCTGCTAGTTTGTGGCGACGGTCAATAGATGGCGTCAGATTCTGACGTTTATTTTGACGGGAGAAGCGCCCTATGCTTCTATGGGTTAATTTCATCCCGGCAAATTTTCCATCTATATATATATTTATATGAAAAAGGCATCTCTTTATCGTCGCAACTGAAAGTTGCTGATGGTTTGCGTCATCTATCTCATTTATATCACATATCACATTTGTACTATTTTCATATATATTTATATAAACAAACCACCTATGTTTAAATTAAACAACAAATTTATAAATTTTGAAATTCTCTTAACGGTATTATTTTATATACAGAATTAGCTTGATATTCTGACAAATGTTATATTCAAAATCTGTATTTCTTAGTTTATTATATTGGTTTATGTAAATCAAATGTAAAGCAACTGTTTCTATTATTAAATATGTAAATACTTTTTATGTTTAATGTTATATATATATATATATATATATATATATAAGGAAGGTATGTAAATTCTGTAACTGATTTTTCATATATTGTTTCTAGTTTTGTTGTGAGGAAAACATCACTCACAAAGTGTAGCAATTGATTTATAAAATCCTAATTTAAAATTGTGACAATATTTCACTTTTCTCTTCCAAATTTTTCCAAATATATACGTAGAAGAAATCAAAGCTAAAAATATCAAAGCAGACGATTACTAAGCAGTTAAGTAGAACGGAAGTCGTCTGATCAATATCAATGTTTACTTAGGTGACGTCACTCCCGGTAGAAGAAAAATGGCAGATTAATAAGCAGACGATAAGAAATGCAGAGATAGCGGGGCATGATGGGAAGGGCAGCCGACCTTTTAGATATCGTCGTTTGCCATTAGGCTTTCTTCGAAAAATCTATTTGGGAAAAGCCGGCAGTTCTTCTTTTTGTTTTTTTATTTAAAGTGGATCATTTATTTTTCTTTTGATGGAAAATATGTTACTTAAAACTTTAAATGTTTTAGCCTTTCTTTTTTTAAACTTGGAATTTAACAAGAGGGTCGGTGGAAGGATGGTCTAAGCCGTTGTTTTTCGACTGCTATGACCTGGGTTCAATTCCCACATTAGACACTTTTTTTTTCTGATTAAACTGACTTTATTCCATGAGATCCACACGGGATCTAATGGACTCTTCACAATCTACTAAAGAGGTGTTTAGCTGGTAAAGTGGCTGGGCCAAATCTATGGCTAAAATATAGATGGAAATTTTGCCTAGACTGACGAGGGCCATTAGCCCGAAACCATGGTCTCTAGGTGGACACTTCTCAGTTTGTCAAAGCTGGTGTTGTGGCTTTGTCACCGACATAAGTTCGCTAGTTTGTGGAGACGGTCAATAGATGACGTCTAGTTTTGACGTCTATTTTGACGTGAGAGGTGATCTTTGAATATATAGACAGTATATCGAAACACAGCTTGCATACAACAAGGAATGTCACTACAATCTAACGATGATATCATTAGAACTAAGCAGATTGTGGCACATTTGAACATGTCCTGTTTTGTCTTTGCATATTTTCTCTTTTATAATATTATGCTCTAGCGCGCCATCTGTTATCAAAATTCGAAACTATTTTAAGCGCGTAGAATTCTTTTTGAAATAAAACAATTTCTACTGTCCTTACTGCGAAGGAAAAATTAAAGGGAGGGCCTGGCTTATCAGTAGTGAACCCACCCAGCGGTTTCGCCAGTTTAATCTACCATACCGCTGTTATATTGCATTTTTCTATCTACCTTTTATAGTGATACTGATACTAGACTCTTGGAATGGACAGTAAGGGCAGTAGAAATTGTTTAATTTCAAAAAGAATTCTACGCGTTTTTAAAATAGTTTCGAATTTTGATATTTTCTCTTTGCATATTTGTTCTTCATTAATTTACATAGTTTTAATTTAACGTATTTTTGCTATAAATAGGACGTATGAATAAAGTTAGTCCAGTCAGTCACAATAAGTTATGGAAGAGGGTAAAAAAGTGCAGGACACTCAACAAACACTAAAAATATGCCATTTCTCTTTTCTTATTCTTTATTACTTATCCCTAGTACAAGTGGTACAGGCCATGATAATCATGGTGGGTAGAGGTATGCAACTGCTTTTACTGTAAGTATACCACATGTCTACACATGTGAAAAGCAGTTCGACTTTGCACTTACAAATATGCCAGAGCCCCGTTTGGTTACTTGCACTCGCTGGTTTGGTTGGACTTTTGCAAGAATCGGAAGCCAATGGAGCATTTTTGTATTTTTTTTTTTTGTACATCAGAAAAAAAAAGTGCCCAAGGCGGGAATCGAACCCGGGTCGTAGCAGTCGAAAACCAACGGTTTAGACCATCCTTCCACCGATTCCCGTATACCATTTGTACTTTGAATGGGCGAAAAAGAAGTCTATATAATTTGGACAATTTGCGATGTGTAGACACTAAAAATCTCAGTAGACACGGAGTTTATAAAGAACAGAGTGTAGAGGAATTTATTCAATGTAAGTGAACAGGTATAGGAAACATTATTGTTCTAACGCCCCGTTCCTTTCATTATCAGACAACAATAGCAGATAATGAGGGAAACATTCCAATTTGTCATTTCCTTCAGGACAATGTTCTCAATATTCTAAATGGATATCACTTTCTCCAATTTGTCAGAGCACAATTACACTCATGGAGACACAACTTAAGGAAGTTATACCTTTTAGCATGTATATCGGGATTCAGACAATAACTCTGAAAGATACACTCATGGACAAAACTTAAGGAAGTTGTACCTTTACCATGTATATCGGGATTCAGACAATAACTCTGAAAGATACACTCATGGACAAAACTTAAGGAAGTTGTACCTTTTAGCATGTATATCGGGATTCAGACAATAACTCTGAAAGATACACTCATGGACAAAACTTAAGGAAGTTGTACCTTTTAGCATGTATATCGGGATTCAGACAATAACTCTGAAAGATACACTCATGGACAAAACTTAAGGAAGTTGTACCTTTTAGCATGTATATCGGGATTCAGACAATAACTCTGAAAGATACACTCATGGACAAAACTTAAGGAAGTTGTACCTTTTAGCATGTATATCGGGATTCAGACAATAACTCTGAAAGATACCCTCATGGACAACACTTAAGGAAGTTATACCTTTTAGCATGTATATCGGGATTCAGAAAATAACTCTGAAAGATACGCTCATGGACAACACTTAAGGAAGTTATACCTTTTAGCATGTATATCGGGATTCAGACACTAACTCTGAAAGATATTACAGTGACCTTTATTAAAGACACGAGATAGTGTGAACAAAATTGCCTCTGTCTCCTTTAAAAAAAAATAGACGATCGACGACATAAAAGACTTCCCACTTAAGATTTGTCCATGAGTGTTTATCAAATAGATATAAAGTATATATAAGCAAAGGTATGATTGTGTTTAACGGGAATGGTTGAATTTGATGACAAGCACGGATGGACCAATGTAATGTGTCTTTCTATAGACATCGCTCTAGCCAGCTACGTATAAATTTGATCCCAGAATTGTGACAACAGGACGACACCTGTGAATGAATGACATAGTAGGTGACATTCCTATGTCACTTCCACCTGTCCGGTATGTCGCGCCGTGTCACCATGGATACGCTGTGACAAGGTAAACATGTGCCATGGTCGATGTGTGGTACAGACATGTCGCTCTGTCAGGGAAATAGATGTCAAATTTGAAGGAATTCCATACACAAATATACTCAATCATTTTACATGGATTTCCCAATACAATTCCTCTTTGGGGTTCGTGATAGGATCGTCTAAACTGTTGGTTTTCGATTGCTACGACTTGGAATCGATTCCCGCATTGGGACAATGATTATCATGGCCTATACCACGTGTACCAGCGAGTGCACGTAACCACACTTACAGTAAAAACAATATTAAACCAAGAACATTAAGCCTCCAGGGAAAAGTTTCTTTTAAAAATATTTTTTATTCAAAAATCTCTCAAGCTTTCGGGTAAGAAAGACCTTCTAAGGGAGAAAATATTTTACATAGAACGCCAATAAATTAAGATTTAAAATTAAATAAAGTTCTTTGGTTGTTTAAATTTGTTTCAATACAGAAGCAACGTTGGCTTCTGTTGTACATGTTTTATCGAGTTTGCTATTCAGAAGCGATATCTTCATTTGGAGGTTATGGAGTGGGTTCAGGAAATATTTACAATTAATTTACAAATTCATGAAGATCACATGTTTGTTTCCAACACACAAGTTGTTTTCATGTGATTTACAAGAATTAAGTTTACTGTACAATAAATTGATAAAGAGAGAACAATCTCTCGAAATATTTTGAGAAAAAAAAATGAGTTTTTTTTTTCTTTTTACAGATACAGGTATGAACCTTTTTCATATAAATTTAATAAATTTATACCTATATTTAAATATATATTTTTCTTCATTATTATTTTGTATTTTATTATTACAGAAGCACGAAGTCTATCAGACTATTGTGTTATATTAGAATTATTTACATATATTTATAACTCCGCCTTTGCCGGTCTCAAGCCTGGATGAAAAAGGAGGAGGAGCAGTAACAAGTTCACTAAAAAACCTGGGCTCAGCTGGCCATGCTGATAGTACCCTGTAAGGACTCCAGGGATACAGGATGAGCAGTGTTTGTACTCCATGTTAGGAGCGACTGCACATGGCGTCTGTTCCTCATGTCAGAGGCGGCCATTTCTTTTGGAGCTAAGTCAGTGGCCTGCCACTGAGTAGCGCTCCCAGTCTTAATGACAAAGGCAGACGCATTCTACGTAACCCAGACCCTAATATGATTGAGCGGAGATAAGGAAGAAGAAGATGCGTGTTTACATACATACAAGGTATGTCCCATAAGTTCCCGGACTGGGTCCATAAAAAAAAAAAAAATGAAAAATGTAAATGAATTTGACTGTTTATTATAGAAAAAATATCTGGCTACACGGTGGTACCAATATCGAGGCGGTACGTGCACGCGCCCCAAAGTTATTCTAATTTATTTAAAGGTTACACATAGCGCTGCGGCGATTTTACGATGGAACGAAAATTGAAGCAGAGGATTTGCATAGAATTTTGTGTGAAACTTCAAATATCAGCAACCGAAACTTTTTAAATGCTTAATAAAGCATTCCCCAAAGAGAACAATTGTTTTCGAATGGCATTCTAGATTTAAAGCTGGCAGAATTTCCATTGAAGATGATCTTCGTCAAGGACGCCCAAAAATTTCAAAGGACTGATGAAAATGTGCAAAAAATCACCGATTTGATAAAAGAAAATCCTCGAACCTCTTTGCTGGAGCTAGAGCAAGACGCAGGCATCTCTAAAACAACGATTGGAAGGATCGTAACCAAATCAAAAAGACTCCTGCAAAATTCATCCCAAGATTCCTCACTAATGAGCAAAAACTGTGTCGGCTTGCAATCTGTGAGAACATGTTGGAAATGACAAGAACGGATCCGGAATGGAAAGACAAGATAATCACAGGCTACGAGACATGGGTCTATGGCTATGATCCTGAAACCAAGCATCAATCTGCCGAGTGGAGATGTCAGGGTGAGCTTAGACCCAAAAAATCCAGATTATTGAAATCCAGAAACAAGGTGTTGCTGGTCGCTTTTTTGGATAAAAAAGGGCATTTTTCATCACGAGTATCTTCCTGCAGGCCAAACAGTTATCAAGGATATGTATTTGGGCATTCTTCGCCGTCTAAGGGAAGCGATTCGAAAAAAAAGGCCAGAAAAATGGACTAATGGATCCTACACCATGACAATGCTCGCCCTCACACAGCGCACTTGATGACTAGCATTTTGGCGAAAAACGGGACACAAATCCTACTTCAACCACCCTATTTCCCAGACATCGCACCAAATGACTTTTTCCTGTTCCCCAAACTTAAAGCAGTTCTAAAAGGAAGACATTTTGACACCAGGGATGACATAATAGAAAAATCGCCGTTAGCATTGAAGAGCATTCCAAAAGAGGCTTATAAAAACTGTTTCGACAATTGGGAGAAACGATGGCGCTGGTGCGTTGAAGCAAGGGGGGATTACTTTGAAAAGTTTTAATAAAAAAATTTAAAAAAAAATCTTACCTTTTTTTTTATGGACCCAGTCCGGGAACTTATGGGACATACCTTGTATAAAATACAGGATTTCGATGTTAGTGTACATTATAGTTTGTACCCTCGCTGCGATGGCCGTATCACATGTGGCGACATAAAAGTGTCACACAGGTGTCCAGCGAGTAGATGTCCTAGAATTGACAGCCGTGTTTGTCACACAGAACGGACAATTTTACAGTCACATCTCTCGATATAAACTTGCTCAGTAGCTGATCGCTTTTTTTTTTTTTATCTCTAGTACACGTTGTACAGGCCATGCTAATCCTGGTGGGTAGTTAGCAACTACTTTTACTGTAAGTACACCACATGTCTACACATGGTACAGACCATGATAATCCTGGTGGGTAGTTAGCGACTACTTTTACTGTAAGTACACCACATGTCTACACATGGTACTGTCATGGTATTGTCTGAATCCCGATATACATGCTAAAAGGTACAACTACCTTTAGTTGTGTCCATGAGTGTATCTTTCAGAGTTATTGTCTGAATCCATATATACATGCTAAAAGGTACAACTTCCTTAAGTATTGTCCATGAGTGTATCTTTCAGAGTTATTGTCTGAATCCCGATATACATGCTAAAAGGTACAACTTCCTTAAGTATTGTCCATGAGTGTATCTTTCAGAGTTATTGTCTGAATCCCGATATACATGCTAAAAGGTACAACTTCCTTAAGTATTGTCCATGAGTGTATCTTTCAGAGTTATTGTCTGAATCCCGATATACATGCTAAAAGGTACAACTTCTTTAAGTTTTGTCCATGAGTGTATCTTTCAGTTATTGTCTGAATCCCGATATACATGCTAAAAGGTACAACTACCTTTAGTTTTGTCCATGAGTGTATCTTTCAGTTATTGTCTGAATCCCGATATACATGCTAAAAGGTACAACTTCCTTAAGTATTGTCCATGAGTGTATCTTTCAGAGTTATTGTCTGAATCCCGATATACATGCTAAAAGGTACAACTTCCTTAAGTATTGTCCATGAGTGTATCTTTCAGAGTTATTGTCTGAATCCCGATATACATGCTAAAAGGTACAACTTCCTTAAGTATTGTCCATGAGTGTATCTTTCAGAGTTATTGTCTGAATCCCGATATACATGCTAAAAGGTACAACTTCCTTAAGTTTTGTCCATGAGTGTATATCTAATATATTGTCAGATTATCATTAGTATTACAATATTCATATAATTACTTTACAAATTCTAAATAAAAAAAGTGGAACAGAGATCTAAATAAGGAAAGTTAGAAGAGAAATAAACTTCCTGGAAGCCATCGATATGTTTACAAAGTCAATACCAATTGTTAAAATCAACATGGAGACACTGCCATGCAGCGTTGCCAGTTCGAATTATCTATCTGCCCTGTCAAAACAACTCCCCTCTCCCCAAGGAGATTAACTTTATCCCTCCTACTCCCCGAACTATCCCCTAATGAACAAAATTTTCCCAGAATTTCACGAGAAGTTTTCTACCATTGGGGATTTGAGCACATATTTCATCTGATTACAAACTTTTTCCTCTCCTTTTTTTTATCAGCATCTTTTCCGAGCTGTCTTTAAAAAATAATTTCTTCTCTAACTCATTATATTTGAAGGTTTAAAGGGTAAAAAATAATTATTTATTCTATGATTATCATGAACTGCTAAATCTATGCGGGCTACATGCGGGACAATTATTAAATGTCGTTCTACAATAGATTTTATTCTGATTAAAATAAAGTTTTATTAATAAATTGATATTGTATTGAAAAATATAGTATCTGTGTGATTTTCGCATATTCATATATTGTAATTTTTCAAGTTCAATAGGTTTAAAATATACAAATGTAGCTTAATTCAAATGTGGAAAATCGTTGTTTTGTTCATAGGTTCTGTAGATATTATAAATACTGAATCAATTTTATTTTTATCGATGTGTATTTTAAATTGAGGAGATTGTGGTGGATATATAGAATTCCAAGAATTTAATGAATAATATTATATATTTTTCTATATTTCATTGAAATCCTAACAAGGGGGGCAGTGGAAGGAATGTCTGAACTGTTGGTTTTCGACCGCTACGACCCTGGTTCGATTTCTGAATTGGGTACTTTTTTCTAATTAAAAAAAAAAATGCTCCAATGGCCTCCGATTCTAACAAAATTCCAACCCCACCAGCGAGTGCAAGTAACCAAATGGGGCTCTGGCAAATTTGTAAGTGTAAAAGTCGCACTGCTTTTCATATGTGTAGACATGTGATGTACTTACAGTAAAAGCAGTTGCCTACTTCTACCCACCATGATTATCATGGCCTGTACCATGTGTACTAAGGATAATAATGAATAATATTAATACAAAGATAAGTAAATTCCATAATATGAAGTCTGCGTAAACATTTTAAAATGTTGAAGATTCTGTGTTAGAGATACAATAGACGTAACAACAGATAATGGATCCAAAACTTAGAGAAAGGTCGATGTTAATCTGTTGACTTTGCTTAGAATTTTTAATGAAACTGATATTCCAAGAATTAATAATCAAACATTATATTTATTGATTTACAAGAGAGAACAAAATATAAAAGGGAAACTAATATTAAATAAAGGAACTTTTTTTCTTTCCGGTTAGCGCCTGTGAGCTTACACACACTCTGTGGTAACAATTAATTAATATATATACAACATAATCTCCACTTTCTGTAAATAATTGCTATGTTTGTATCTGGGAGAATCCTGTATGGGACGTGTGTCCTTTTTGAAAGTTTTTTGTTTGATATAAGAAAAACTGTGGGATTTCTTAAAATGTAAGTTACGCGGAAATGAAATTTAAGATAGGGTATCCCATTGTATTCTTCATTGCTCTTGATGTCAGGAGGAAAGACCGACATTAGCAGCTTCATCTGTCTACCACTGAGATAAGTAAACATTTTACAAGTTTCTCACTGAGAAGTTGACCAATGAGAGCTCTGTTAACTTACAGTACCTGTAGTACAGCTGGTCAGATTACTGGGAAAATATCGTTGGGAAATAAAGATAACAAGAAGAGATTTCCTCCGCCATTGCCGGTCCCAAGCCCGACTAAAAAAAGGAGGAGGGGGAGCAGTAACAAGCTCACTAAAAAACCTGGGCTCAGCTGGCCATGCTGATAGTACCCTGTAAGGTCTCCAGGGATACAGGATGAGCAGCGTTTGTACTCTATGTTAGGAGTGGCTGTACATGGTGTCTGTTCCTCATGTCAGAGGAGGGGGAGCAGTAACAAGCTCACTAAAAAACCTGGGCTCAGCTGGCCATGCTGATAGTACCCTGTAAGGTCTCCAGGGATACAGGATGAGCAGTGTTTGTACTCCATGTTAGGAGCGGCTGTACATGGTGTCTGTTCCTCGTGTCAGAGGCGGCCATTTCTTTTAGAGCTAAGTCGACCTGCCACTGAGTAGTGCTCCCAGTCTTAATGATAAAGGCATTCTACTTCACCCAGTCATGATGGTTGTCAAACAGACACCATCAAAGGTCACAACTTGATATCCTAATATGATTGAGTGGAGATAAGAAAGAAGATGACATACAGTACTTGTCTGTCCACCAAGACTGTATATAGCTAGTGGTCACTTTACTTGTTGATAACTTTCATTTAACCATGTAAATATGTAAATACAGGGTAAATGTGAAAAACCTGTACATAGTATTCACTCATGATACATCAGCGCGCCATCTGTTATGAAAATTCGAAACTATTATAGACGTGAAAAATAGTACAAATGTGATGTTGTACTGGGATAAGGTGCATAAATTAAGAAAAAGGCATCTCCTTATCGTGCAACTGAAAGTTGCTGATGGCTTGCGCCATCTATCGGAATAAATATCAACTATTCTCGTTGATTTCTAATTTTCCCAGAATTGACCAAATACCCATTCTTGATTAATCAAGAAACGCTAACCACAGACGCGTTTCGGGCTGTTGGCCCTCATCAGCGTGGTGCAAGCTGTACCTCAACGACCAAAAAAATGGTCATTAAGGCATCCTGAGAAAAATCATGAAACGGGTAGTTAAGGTCAGAATTGCGTGAGACCGCGACACAATGTGAAAAAAATAGTACAAATGTGATATTGTACTGGGATAAAGTGCATGAATTAAGAAAAAGGCAGCTCCTTATTATAGACGTGTATGATTATTTTTGAAAATTAAACAATTTCTACTGTCCTTACTGCAATAATAGTTACATAATAGTTTAGAATATTCATATTATCCATTATAAATAACATAAGCTATGTTGCTCTTTTTGAGTGGTACCTAATTGAGTTATTTTGGAGCTTGGAACTTTCATTTTTTGTCTTTCTTGGACTCTGGGACAGTCTTAGTAACACGAATTGATGAGGGCTTTGTCTACTTGTCCTAACAGTTGTATAATTCGGCAGAAATACTTGAGAATATCGTTAGAATATAAAAAATTGATTGAAAAACAAATTATTTTTGAAGATCATTTGTTGGTTAAAGTTTGCCAGTTTCCTTGTTTGTTCTTTTTCAATATTTCTTGGACTCTGGGACAGTCATAGTAACCTGAGATGATCAGGGCTTTGTATATTTGACGGTGTTTACCTTACATCTCTGAACACTCGTATTTTCCTGGAAAATCTCTTAAAGATTTCTTGAAAAAGCCATGGTCCACCTGTGCTGTGTGATCAGAAGAGCTTAAATTGACTTGTTCCATTATATGTATGTTCCATATGTAAATACCTGCTTTCTTTCCTCTTTTCGCTCTCCACTTCTATCCATATTTCCATTTTTTTTCTCCAAATCCATATTCTTATTTTCCATAGGATCATTCAAATAATAATCTGTATATATTTATCATGTGTATATAATCTTTCTCCATTTTTACCCCTTTGTATATTTCCCACTTTCATAGGTTTCTCCGTCTTGTAACTCCAAGGAGAATCCTCTGTAAGACCTGTGTGTCTTAATAAAGGTTTTTGTGTGTGTGTATTTTGTCTATTTGTCTTAAAAGTTATATATTTCGGCAGAAAATATTGAAAATATCGTTTGAATATAAGAAAATGGTTGAAAAACAAATTCTTTTTGAAGATCATTCGTTGGTTAAAGTTTATCTGGACAAAATATAGCTATATCAATCAATTATTTAATTCCTGATATTTCAGTAACTTCGCTGTTACCATTTCCTCAGGGGGGAATAACTATTTTGAATCCTATTTTCTTCTTATTCTATAAACGGTGTTTTTTTATGTGTGTTCACCAAGACTGTAGATAACTGATGGTCATTTTTATCTTTGATACTGTCTTTGTTTCTTGGACTCTGGAAAGTCTTTGTAGGAAGAAATGGTCTTAATAAAAAGAATTTGCTGTTTTTATTGTTTTAATGCTTATTTTTGTGTGCAAAGATTATACAAATTCCATGAGTCTATGTTCCTCTAGCTGTTGTTGTTTCTTATCTTCTTGTGTAAATATTACACGAATTCCATGAGTCCATGCTCCTCCAGCTGTTTATAGACAGTGTTGTTGTTGTTTCTTATCCCCTTATGTAAAGATTACACCAAATCCATGAATCCAAGCTCCTCCAGCTGTTTATAAACAGTGTTGTTGTTGTTTTTTATCCCCTTTTGTAAATATTACACGAATTCCATGAGTCCATGCTCCTCCAGCTGTTTATAGACAGTGTTGTTGTTGTTTCTTATCCCCTTGTGTAAAGATTACACCAATTCCATGAGTCCATGCTCCACCAGCTATTTATAGACAGTGTTGTTGTTGTTTCTTATCCCCTTGTGTAAAGATTACACCAATTCCTTGAGTCCATGCTCCTCCAGCTGTTTATAGACAGTGTTGTTATTGTTTCTTATCCCCTTGTTTAAATATTACACCAATTCCATGAGTCCATGCTCCTCCAGCTGTTTATAGACAGTGTTGTTATTGTTTCTTATCCCCTTGTGTAAAGATTGCACAAATTTTATGAGTGCATGCTCCTCCAGCTGTTTATAGACAGTGTTGTTGTTGTTGTTTCTTATCCCCTTGTGCAAAGGTTACACCAATTCCATAAATCCATGCTCCTCCAGCTGTTTATAGACAGTGTTGTTGTTGTTTCTTATCCCCTTGTGTAAAGATTACACCAATTCCATGAGTCCATGCTCCTCCAGCTGTTTATAGACAGTGTTGTTGTTGTTTCTTATCCCCTTGTGTAAATATTACACCAATTCCATGAGTCCATGCTCCTCGAGCTATTTTATGATAAGCAGTTGCCGCTTCCAGAGGTCCTTTGCTGTTGTAATGGTCTGTGGCGATCTGTAAAGATTTTCAGTTCAAACTTTCTTTGCCCTCAACAACAACAACAACAAAAAGCCTTTATTCAGGGTCACTGACCCTATACAGGATTCACCAGAGGTATGCATAAGCTTTGCCCTCACTATCCTACAATTCTGTTTTATTCCTGAGAGACCCACACAAGCTACTTTAGAAAGAACAACCAGAATCACCACAACCATTTGAAATACTGAATAACCGAATCATCAAAACATTAAAGATCACTAAACCGAAAGAGATAGAAGAAAGAGATGAATCCTTTGAAGCTGTAGGAAGCTATGTACTGTAAAATAGACGTTTATTCAGTATATAACTTGAATATAGATGAAATAGGTACATTCTCAACAGCTGTAGGAAGCTATGTAGCGTAAAATAAACGATTATTCAGTATATAACTTGAAATAGTAACTATCTCAATAGCTGTAGGAAGCTATGTACCGTAAAACAAACTTCTATTCATTATATAACTTGAGGATAAAAGAAAGAAACAAATTTCAATTCAGTATATAACTTGAATATAGAAGAGATGCATTCTCAACAACGTTAGGAAGCTGTTACTGTAAAAAAAAAAAAAAACGTCTATTCAGTATAACATGAAGGAAATTGGAAGAAAAAGGTACAATCTGAACAGGTGTAGAAAGCTATGTACTGTAAAATAGACGTTTATTCAGTATATAACTTGAATATAGAAGAAAGAGGAACTCCGCCTTTGCCGGTCCCAAGCCCGGATGAAAAAGGAGGAGGAGCAGTAACAAGCTCAGTAAAAAACCTGGGCTCAGCTGGCCATGCTGATAGTACCCTGTAAGGACTCCAGGGATACAGGATGAGCAGCGTTTGTACTCCATGTTAAGAGTGGCTGTACATGGCGTCTGTTCCTCATGTCAGAGGTGGCCATTTCTTTTGGAGCTAAGTCAGTGGCCTGCCACTGAGTAGTGCTCCCAGTCTTATAGACAAAGGAAGACGCAATCTACTTCACACAGTCATGATGGTTGTCAAACAAGCTTGATACCCTAATATGATTAAATGCAGATAAGAAAGAAGAAGAAAGAGATACATTCTCAACAGCTGTAGGAAGCTATGTACTGTATAACAAACTTCTTCTATTCAGTATATAACTTGAATATAGAAGAAATTTAAAAAATATATCAACAGCTGTAGGACACTAAAGAAAGATGAACTAACTCAGCAACTGTAAGAAGCTATGTACCGTAAAACAAACGTTTTTTTCAGTAGTTTTATATAACTTTAAGATAGAATAAAGTAACAAACTTCAATTCAGCAAAACTTGAAGATAGAAGAAAGAGGAACTATATCAACAGCTGTAGGAAGTTATGTACCGTAAAATAAACGTTTTTTTCAGTATATAACTTGAAAGAGGAGCCATCTCAATAGCTGTAGGAAGCTATGTACCGTACAATAGACGTTTATTCAGTATATAACTTGAAGATAGAAGAATGAAACAATCTTCAATTCAGTATAGTTTGAAGATAGAAGAAATAGGTAAACTCCGAACAACTGTAAGAAGCTATGTACCGTAAAATAAACTTTTATTCAAACGTACAAAAGGGATTTTACAACGTCGGACATTTAGGCAAACCGCACCTCTCAACTCGAGATGTCCCCAGCGCTATATACAGCAGAATCAAAAAACAATTTGGCCTAGAGGTTATAACTGTTTTTCAATGGTGACCTCCTGAGGTTGAAGCTCGTAGTGATTGTGTGGCCGTTGACAACTTTTCCAGAACCTGGAAACAACACGTCTGTTTACTCCGAGATGGAAGAAAGAAGGAAGAAAAGGAAAGAGTTAGTCGAAAGATGAAAGAGAAGATAGAATGGGAAGAAGACAATAAACGCCGATTTTCATCCAAAATGGCCGAATGAATTCTCTTTCAGAAGATACCGAAGAACAATATGAATCCATTTTCACGTTCAAATACTCAAGAATACTCGCCACAGCGCCAATCCGCTTAAATTTATCACGAAAATAATCATCACCATATATGTATATATATATTCTAGCCATAGATTTGGCCCAGCCACATTGCCAGCAAAACACCTCTTTGGTAGATTATGAGGATTCCATTAGATCCCGTGTGGATCTCGTGGAATGAAGTCCGCCCTAGACTGACGAGAGCCATTAGCCAGAAACCATTGGCCCCTAGGTGGACGCTTATCAGTTTGCCAAAGCTGGTGTTGTGGCTTTGTCACCGACCTGATGCCGCTAGTTGCGGCGACGGTCAATAGATGGCGTCAGATTCTGACGTTTATTTTGACGGGAGAAGCGCCCATTGCTTCTATATATATATATATACACTCATGGACAAAATTTAAAGGAGTTTCATTTACTGATATCGCTGGTAACTTATTTTCTTTAGAAACAGAGTTAATTATAAGAAAAAAGTGCATTTTTATTTATTAATCAAGAAACAGAATTTGGTTAATTCTAGAATAATTAAAAATTAATGGTTAGTTGATATTTATTCCGATAGATGGTACGCAAAGCCATCAGCAACTTTTAGTTGTGCAATCAGGAGATGTCTTTTTTTATTAATGTATCCACCTGATCCAAGTACAAATTCACTTTTGTTCTGTTTTTCACAGAGGTAATTTTGCTTATACTTGGTTATCTCGTGTGTCTTCAAGAAAGGTCACTGTAATACCTTTAGAGTTATTGTCTCAATCCCGATATACATGCTAAAAGGTACAACTTCCTTAAGTGTTGTCCATGAGTGTATCTTTCAGAGTTATTGTCTGAATCCCGATATACATGCTAAAAGGTACAACTTCCTTAAGTTTTGCCCATGAGTGTATCTTTCAGAGTTATTGTCTGAATCCCGATATACATGCTAAAAGGTACAACTTCCTTAAGTTTTGTCCATGAGTGTATCTTTCAGAGTTATTGTCTGAATACCTATATACATGCTAAAAGGTACAACTTCCTTAAGTGTTGTCCATGAGTGTATCTTTCAGAGTTATTGTCTGAATCCCGATATACATGCTAAAAGGTACAACTTCCTTAAGTTTTGTCCATGAGTGTATCTTTCAGAGCTATTGTCTGAATCCCGATATACATGCTAAAAGGTACAACTTCCTTAAGTTTTGTCCATGAGTGTATCTTTCAGAGCTATTGTCTGAATCCCGATATACATGATAAAAGGTACAACTTCCTTAAGTTTTGTCCATGAGTGTATCTTTCAGAGCTATTGTCTGAATCCCGATATACATGCTAAAAGGTACAACACCTTAGTTTTGTCCATGAGTGTATCTTTCAGAGTTATTGTCTGAATCCCGATATACATGCTAAAATGTACAACTTCCTTAAGTTTTGTCCATGAGTGTAGTGTACCTACTAGAGAATCAGATATTTGAAACCACCTCTACTCCATTACACATCCCAGGAATTTAGTAACAAGTGGAAACAGATCCTGGCAGAAATACCGATCGTGCTTAAATTGACTTGTTCCATATGTAAATACCTGTTTTCTTTCCTATTTTCGCTCTCCACTTCTCCCATCCATATTTCCAATTTTTTTTTTCTTTCTTCTTATTATTTTTTTTTCTTATAATCTGTATATCTTTACCATATGTATATAATCTTTCTCCATTTTTTATTTCCCACTTTCATAGGTTTTTCTCCGTCTTGTAACCCCGAGGAGAATCCTCTGTAAGACCAGTGTGTCTTAATAAAGGCTTGTGTGTGTGTGTGTGTGAAATACCGATGGTTTAAAACCTCAATACAAGAGAACCTCCATAAAAGGACACTACAAGTGAAAACATTCGCGTCTTAATGTCTTCATTCGTTATATATAGATGGCGTGTTATTGCTTTGTATTAATTTATACCTAACTTGTCCTTATTGTTTGTGGAAGAACATTGCTCGATATTTATATGTAATTCTACTGTCCTGAAAGCTCATGTCCACAGTTTACTTAAATACCATTTCTAAGATTTCACCTTTCAGTGTAACATATATAAACAGAATGATCCAATACAGTATTAGAGCTCTAAGAAGCGGTCTGGTAGATTAAATTAGCGAAACCGCTGGGAGGGTTCACCACTGATGAACCAAGTCCTCCCAATATATTTTTTCATCGCAGTAAGGACAGTAGAATTCTGTATTATTATAAAAGAAACATTCACGCTTTTAAATCCTTTTAGTTTATATGTATAGATGGCGCGTTATTGCTTTGTATTAATTTATGCCTAACTGGCCTTGTCTTTATAGTTTGCGGAAGAGCATTGCTCGATGCAAATATTTAAATGTAATTCTACTCTCCTATAAGCTTATGTCCATAGTTTGCTTGAAAACCATTTCTAAGATTCCATCCTTCAGTGTAGCATATAAAAGCAGAATGATCCAATACAGTATTAGAGCTCTGAGAAGCGGTCTGGTGGATTAAATTGGCGAAACCACTGGGAGGGTTCACCACTGATGAGCCAAGCCCTCCCAATATATTTTTTCATCGCAGAAGGACAATAGAAGTTTGATTGATGTATGAAAGAAACATTCCCGTCTTAAGGTTTCTATTTCCTTTATATAGACAGCATGTTATTGATTTACAAGGTTGTCCCAAAAGTGCGTTAACACTTGCGGAAATACCAATATATTTCGTTGTTATGTATAATGTCTTTGTATTATGTATAAAGTAATTGTATTATTATGTATTCGCCGTATAATACAAGGACCTTCATGCATGAACAAAACTTGAGGGAATTTCATAATTTGATGTCGCCGGCCATCTATTTTTTTTTTTTGAAGGAGACGGAGGTTGTTCACATCTGGTTATCCCGTGTGTCTTCAATAAATGTCACTGTAATATATTTCAGAGTAATTCTCTGATATATATGATAAAAGGTACAACCTCCTTAAGTTTTGTCAATGAATGTAGTGTATATACTAGAGAAGAAGGTAATTGAAGTCATTTCGACTTAATTACGCATTCCAGGATGTGCCGTCACAGGACTACTACCCGAGAACCGAGAAACGTTGCATAGCGATCCTGCCGTCACAGGACCGAGAAAAGTTGCATAACGACCCTGCTGTCACAGGACCGATAAAAGTAGCATAGCGACCCTGCAGTCACAGGACCAAGAAAAGTTGCATAGTCACCCTGCCATTACAGGACCGAGAAAAGTTGCATAGCGACCCTGCAGTCACAGGACCGAGAAAAGTTGCATAGCGACCCTGCAGTCACAGGACTGAGAAAAGTTGCATAGCAACCCTGAGGTCACAGGTATACCGCCCGAGAACTGAGAAAAGTTGCATAGCGACCCTGTCGTCACAGGACAGAGAAAAGTTGCATAGCGATTCTGCAGTCACAACGCTACCATCCAAGTACAGAGAAAAGTTGCATAGCGACCCTGCAGTCACAGGACCGAGAAAAGTTGCATAGCTGTCAGGATCGATGTCGCTGCGCTAACGAGAAGGAATGTTTTAATTAATCTTCCTGCCAACCTCGCCGCTCTCTAATCCAATTGGCCCTGGCGGCTGAAACGGCAAAATGAGCCCATTCCGGGCCGTTTGACTCACCATACTGACGTAAACGTTTTCCTGCAAATGGCTATAAGTAAAATATACGCCCATATATATATATGATTAACATAAAACTCTATTCATTCAAATTAGAGAGTGGTATTTCAAGTGCCCTTGTTGGTATCATTCAATATAACAAAACTCGTTACCTTGGGTTATATATTCCTTGGAGAAAATTCAGCGTCTTTTTCTTCTTTCTTATCTCCACTCAATCATATTAAGGTATCAAGCTTGTAAAGCTTGTTGATGGTGTCCGCTGGGGAAGAGTAGAGCACATCAATGGATAAGTCAATACAGTCAATAAGGTGTTTTGGGGTTGTTGCAGGTTAAAACTTAGTACATAATACCTTGCAACCATTCTGTCATTGTCCGTAGATGAACAGAATAATAAATAGACAAAAATAAAAAGGGTTTAATCATGATGCGAAATTTTCTTTTTGGCGACCTTTTAACGTCAAGATGCCTCTCTCTAATAAGAGAATAAACGCAACTGAACGAGCACCAGTAGGAGGACGTCTTGACTGAAAGCTTGTACGATTGTCCTCGTATATAAATAATCTCTTCTATAGCGAAAAGGTAGATTATCGTCGTCTTGACGACGTACTATGATGATTGTTCGACATGGGAGAGATATCTTGGTGACCTTGCAAGTCACTCGCTTACTTAGAGCTGATAGCAACCTTGCCTTTGCCGGTCCCAAGCCCGGATGAAAAAGGAGGGGGAGCAGTAACAAGCTCACTAAAAAAACCTGGGTTCAGCTGGCCATGCTGATAGTACCCTGTAAGGTCTCCAGGTATACAAGATGAGCAGTGTTTGTACTCTATGCTAGGAATAGCTGTACATGGTGTCTGTTCTTCATGTCAGAGGTGGCCATTTCTTTTGGAGCCAAGTCGGCCTGCCACTGAGTAGTGCTCTCAGTCTTAATGACAAAGGCAGACGCATTCTACTTCACCCAATCATGATGGTTGTCAAACAAGCTTGATACCCTCTTCTTCTTTCTTATCTCCACTCAATCATATTAGGGTGTCAAGCTTGTAGAGCTTGAGACTTTTGATGGTGTCAGTTGACAACCATCAAGATTGGGTGAAGTAGAATGCGTCTGCCTTTGTCATTAAGACTGGAGCACTACTCAGTGGCAGGTCGATTTAGCTCTAAAATAAATGGCCGCCTCTGACATGAGGAACAGACGCCATGTGCAGCCGCGCGCGCGCTCCTAACATACAAACGTACAAACGCTGCTCATCCTGTATCCCTGGAGACCTTACAGGGTACTATCAGCATGGCCAGCTGAACCCAGGTTTTTTAGTGAGCTTGTTACTGCTCCCCCTCCTCCTTTTTCATCCGGGCTTGGGACCGGCAAAGGATTGATACCCTGATATGATTGAGTGGAGATAAGAAAGAAGAAGAGGTAACCCGGGCTCCTGTAGCGTAAATCGCCAACTACCCGCAGATGAAGAAGAGAAGAGTTAATGATATCCTTAATAAAACTTGTTAACTTTGTCTACTACAGAACAATTGCATAAATACTTTTTCAAACTTCGGTAGATTGTTGTTGCATACTGTCTTTACATATATAACTGTTTTTTTTTTATCAATCGATCGTAACTTGGGAAATGTTTACTTATTACACTGACAAACAAAAAAATAATAATAATAAAGGTTGTTCTGATTGCTGGCAAATAAATATATTTTATTGAATAATGCAACAGGTTTCTGGTGATGAGTTTAATTTCACTTTGTATTGCATTCTAAAGCTTTCGGGCATAATTGCCCTTCTACAGGAGTTCAAACTTCTCCAGAAAGAGATTGCATTATTTGATTCATATACAGAAAATATCTTTATATCGCCAGTTATCTGTTTTCTGAAGGAGACAGAGTTTATTCACACTTGGCTATCTTGTGTATCTTCAATAAAGGTCACTGTAATATCTTTCAGAGTTATTGTCTGAATCCCGATATACATGTTAAAAGGTACAACTTCCTTAAGTTTTGTCTATGAGTGTATCTTTCACAGTTATTGTCCCAATCCTGATATACATGCTAAAAGGTACAACTTCCTTAAGTTTTGTCTATGAGTGTATCTTTCACAGTTATTGTCCCAATCCTGATATACATGCTAAAAGGTACAGCTTACTCAAGTTTGGTCCATGAGTGTATCTTTCAGAGTTATTGTCTGAACCCCGATATACATACTAAAAGGTACAACTTCCTTAAGTTTTGTCCATGAATGTATCTTTCAGAGTTATTGTCTGAATCCCGATATACATGCTAAAAGGTACAACTTCCTTAAGTTTTGTCCATGAGTGTATCTTTCAGAGTTATTGTCTGAATCCCGATATACATGCTAAAAGGTACAACTTCCTTAAGTTTTGTCCATGAGTGTATCTTTCAGAGTTATTGTCTGAATCCCGATATACATGCTAAAAGGTACAACTTCCTTGAGTTTTGTCCATGAGTGTACATGTTGAAGATGTGTTATCCCGTTCAGCCATGTTCGTATTCCAGCTGTACGCCCAAGTAGGGAATTCTAGAATGATGACCTTTGACAAGCACAAGCAGTACGTCAGACAAAAATTGGTTTTCTGCAAACAAATTTAACTTTTGACCTCAAACTGTGAGAATTTCAAATTTCACCAACCCACACAAGAATTTTCAGACGACCTGCCAACTGCTATATTGTATACAAAACGATTGGGGGGGTCGGTGGAAGGCTGGTATGAACCGTTGGTTTACAACCGCTACGACCCGGGTTCGATTCCCGCATTGGGCACTTTTTTTCTGATAAAAAAAAAAGCTATAATGTCCCCCTATTCTTGCAAAAGTCCAACCCCACCAGCAAGTTCAAGTAATCAAACAACTCTGGCATATTTATTTGTAAACGCAGGGTCGAACTGCTTTTCAATATTAATTCACTAATTATCATGGCCTGTACCATATGTAGACATGTGATATACTTACAGTAAAAACAGTCGCTAACTACCCACCATAATTATAATGGCCTGTATCACGTGTGCTAGAGATAATAAAAAAATAAAAGTTAAACAGAAACAATTATATAGATCCCTATATAAGGAAAAAAAGAAATAAATAATAAGATGGATTATGAACCTGACCCTTTCAGGTTAGAAAGATAATCATAAATATATTTACAAAGATAGTTAAACCTATGATAATTCTCTCTGCTATTTACAAATTGATATAGATCTACAACATTGTCTGTTGTCTAGCGCTATAGAAAAGTGGACATTCCAACAGTAGGTGTCTATAGTCCTGGGTTTCCTTGTTACAGTAACAGCTAGAGTCCTTAACAGCTCCAATTGTTGACAAAAATCCCCTAAATCATGGCCTGTACCACGTGTACTAGGAATAAGCAAAAAAAAAAAAAAAGAGATTACTTGATTCATAATGATATTCATGTTACATAAATATCTCTTAGTTAAATATAAGAAAACTAAGGTCTACCTCTATAACACTATAGAATAAATAAAGCTTCCAGGGTTAAGTTTCTTGTACAACTTTTCATTTTCAAGTTTTCGGACTTGTCAGTCCTTCAACAGGATTATCACGTTAACAACTTAATAATAAATACTATTTTTATATACACGTTATTATTTTGAATATCCGAAACTATTATAGACGCGTAAGATTCTTTTGAAAATTAAACAATTTCTACTGTCCTTACTGTAATGGAAAAATTAAAGGGAGGGCCTGGCTCATTAATGGTGAACCCTCCCAGCGGTTTCGCCAGTTTAATCTACCATACCACTGTTATATTGCATTTTTGGAACTTCCTTTTATAGTGATACTGTTGCTAGACTCTTGGAATGGGTATTTTAGATGAACTATGGACATAAGCTTTGAGGACAGTAGAATTACATATAATTATAATTATATAATACGCGTCTATAATAGTTTCGAATTTTCATAACAGATGGCGCGCTATGCATTATAATAAAATTATTATTTACATATTTAAAATATTAATGATATTAAAAGGGAGATAAATATATTGTGATTTTTTGTTTTGAAACGTACAGTGGTCAGCCACAGACGTCTTACAAGCATATTGGACGCAAACATTTTAGTGAGACGCCCATGGTTCACCTAAAGCGTGCGACCTGCTGTGTGCTTCATAACAAAAACCTCGTAAAAGATGAACGATTGGTCCATCGAAATATTGGATTAATAAATAATCTTATTACAATCCAAAAATATCTTTATTTTTAAATATATATATATATATATGGTCCAGCCACATTGACAGCAAAACACCTCTTTGGTAGATTGTGAAGATTCCATTATATCCCGTGTGGATATAATGGAATAAAGTCCGCCCTAGACTGACGAGGGCCATTAGCCCGAAACCATGGTTTCTAGGTGGACACTTTTCAGTTTACCAAAGCTGGTGTTGTGGCTTTGTCACCGACCTGAGGCCGCTAGTTTGTGGCGACGGTCAATAGATGGCGTCAGATTCTGACGTTTATTTTAACGGGAGAAGCGCCCATTGCTTCAATAAATATATATATATATATATATGTTGTATAAAAGTATTATTTAAAATGTTATATTAAGATATTGTTTTATTTAAAAATATATTTCATAGATAAAAATATTCTGTTAAATCGACCAATATCTTAATATAACATTTTAAATAATATCTTAATATAAAATTTTATCCTTACAAGAATGGATAAATCTAAGCTATACTCTCACTACAAAGACATTCACATATCTTTCATGACGAAGGGATACCTTTTAGGGGATTTTCCTTTCCCGGTTGTAAGACTACTCGCACAAGTTAGAATACTTTCAAGTTTTTTTAGAGAAAACCACACCAAGATGCTCTGCGGTGAGGACCCGACTTGTACCTTCTGTAATTCAAAACAAAAAAATGAAATCACTCACTATATTTTTGATTGCTCTGCTCTGAAAGAAGAAAGAAGAACCCTTATGCTCAAAACTGGGCAACTCTGTGCTTCACTTCCATCAATAATTGACAATATGACCCAGAATAAGTATATTGCTACGGCGTTTTATGGTTTCCACAAGTCCATATCTCAGAAGAAGGCCAAGTGATACTCACTCCTCACTTTCTTACTGCTACTCTTTTTGTGTTGATTTCTTGCTTCCCTCTTTCTTCTTCTTATTTTTTTTTTTCCTTTTCTTGTTTTTTTTTTCTTTCTCTTTTTACTCTGTATATATCGTTATTTCCTTTGTCTCACTGCTTTGTTCTTATGCATACCTCTGGTGAATCCTGTATAGGGTCAGTGACCCTAAATAAAGGCTTTTTTTGTTGTTGTTGTATAAAATTTTATATATATTATGGATTGCTCTATATTCAGAGAAATATTAATGTACCGCTTATACTTTTAAGGGGGTCGGTGGAAGGATGGTCTAAACCGTTGGTTTTCGACTGCTACGACTACGGGTTCGATTCCCGCATTGGGCACTTTTTTTCTGATTAAAAAAAAATGGTCCAATAGCCCCGATTCTTACAAAAGTCCAACCCCACCAGCGAGTGTAAGTAACCAAACGGGGCTCTGGCACATTTATAAGTGCAAAAGTCGAACTGATTTTCACATGTGTAGACATGTGGTGTACTTACAGTAAAAGCAGTCGCCAACTTCTAAGATTCCACCCTTCAGTGTAGCATATAAAAACAGAATGATCCAATACAGTATTAGAGCTCTAAGAAGCGGTCTGGTAGATTAAATTGACGAAACCGCTGGGAGGGTTCACCACTGATGAGACAAGCTCTTCCAATATTTTTCCATCCTAGCAAGGACAGTAGGAGTTTGGTTTATTTGTGAAAAGAAACATTCGTGTCTTAATGTTTTCATTCGTTATATAATTTTTTTATTCAATTAAATACAGTTAAACCTGTCTATAGCGCCCCCTCTTGGGACTCACCAAAATAGGGTGCTATAGAGAGAGGGTGCTATAGACAGGTCACTTTTAATGTACAGTTAAACCTGCCTATAGCGCCCCCTCTTGGGACTCACCAAAATAGGGTGCTATAGACAGGTCACTTTTAATGTACAGTTAAACCTGTCTATAGCGCCCCCTCTTGGGACTCATCAAAATAGGGTGCTAATGAGACGGGGTGCTATAGACAGGTCACTTTTAATGTAGAGTTAAACCTGTCTATAGCGGCCCCTCTTGGGACTCACCAAAATAGGGTGCTATAGACAGGTCACTTTTAATGTACAGTTAAACCTGTCTATAGCGCCCCCTCTTGGGACTCACCAAAATAGGGTGCTATAGAGGGGGGTAGCTATAGACAGGTCACTTTTAATGTACAGTTAAACCTGTCTATAGCGCCCCCTCTTGGGACTCACCAAAATAGGGTGCTATAGACAGGTCACTTTTAATGTACAGTTGAACCTGTCTATAGCGCCCACTCTTGGAACTCGCCAAAATAGGATGCTATAGAGAGGGTGTGCTATAGACAGGTCACTTTTAATGTACAGTTAAACCTGTCTATAGCGCCCACTCTTGGAACTCACCAAAATAGGATGCTATAGAGAGGGAGTGCTATAGACAGGTCACTTTTAATGTACAGTTAAACCTGTCTATAGCGCCCCCTCTTGGGACTCACCAAAATAGGGTGCTATAGAGAGGGGGTGCTATAGACAGGTCACTTTTAATGTAGAGTTAAACCTGTCTATAGCGCCCCTTCTTGGGACTCACCAAAATAGGGTGCTATAGAGAGGGGATGCTATAGACAGGTCACTTTTAATGTACAGTTAAACCTGTCTATAGCTACCCATATTGGGACTCACCAAAATAGGGTGCTATAGACAGGTCACTTTTGATGTAAAATGTTTACATTTTAATGTTTAAAATCGGGCGCTATAGAGTGGAAGGTGCTATTTAGAGGGGGCGCTATAGACAGGTTTGACTTGTATATGTATTTTTATTATCTAAATAGAACGAGTATATATATGGATAAATGATTGGTGGATACATTTTATAATTTATAGGAATGTAAGTGATTGTTCTGTACCTATTGTATACTGGATGGATTCTATTTATCCTTGTCATCATTCCATTAAGAGGAAAGGAAAAAGGTTCTGTTGGCAAAGTATATTCATGTGTTTAATTGTTATTATTCTTATTTTCAATAGGATCATTCAAATAATAATCTGTATATATATTCATCATGTGTATATAATCTTTCTCCATTTTTACCCCTTTGTATATTTCCCACTTTCATAGGCTTCTCCGTCTTGTAACCCCAAGGGGAATCCTCTGTAAGACCTGTGTGTCTTAATAAAGGTTTTTGTGTGTGTGTGTTTAATTGTTATATTATAATATTCTAACAATGTATTTAATTTATTAAATAAACCCTTGCATCAATTTTGAGTAAAAATTAAGGTCTCCAGTGAAAAAGTGCATTTTCAAAACATTCTTATTCTCTGGCTTTCAGGTACGGACGTCCTTCAACGGGAGAAAACCTGGTATAATGATTCGCCAATAGAACACGAGTTAAATATAATCGGATACTATTTTACATAATTTAACAAAATTCTGTAGTTAATATAAAAGATATATTTGAAACTATTATAGACGCGCGTATGATTCTTTAAAAAATAAAACAATTTCTACTGTCCTTACTGCAATGGAAAAATTAATGGGAGGGCTTTGCTCATTAGTGGTAAACCCTCCCAGCGGTTTCGCCAGTTTAATCTACCATACCGCTGTTATATTGCATTTTTGGAACTTCCTTTTATATGATACTGATGCTAGACTCTTGGAATGGGTATTTTAGATGAACTATGGACATAAGCTTTGAGGACAGTAGAATTACATATAATTATAAATATATAATATGAATTATATAAAAATATAAAACAGATAACGCTAACGCATTATAAAAGAGATACACAATTTTTTTCTTATGTAAAACAGTATCCGATTATATTTAACTCGTGTTCTATTGGTGAATTATTATACCAGGTTTTCTACTGTAGATGGGCGTCCGTGTCTGAAAGCTAGAGATAAAAATGTTTTGAAAAGATACTTTTTCCTGGAGATCTTATATACAAGGTGCGTTCATTAATTTCCAGGACTGCTCTGTATCTTTGAAAAAATAAAACAAATAAAAAAACTAATTTAATATATTTCAAAATATGCCCCTCCTGCCTCAATACACCCGTTCCATCTTTTTTTCCAATTGTCGAAGCAGGAGATAAAATCACTTTTTGAGAGGTTCCTCAAGGTTGCCTTCGATTCAGCTTGTATCATATCAACGTGGTCAAATTTCCTTCCTTTCAGGTTCATTTTCAATTTAGGATAGAGGAAAAAGTCATTGGGGGCTAAGTCGAGGGAATAGGGTGGATGAGGGATCTGTATGGTTGAATGCTTGGCCAAGAACTGCAAAACAACATGGGCTGTGTGCGGCCGCGCATTACCGACGTGAAGTATCCAGTCATTGTTTTGCCATCTTTCAGGTCTTTTAAAGCGCACTGCCTCCCTTAAGCACCTCATTATCCCCAAATAAACAGATAGTCCAGTCTCTGAAGATAAGTCTATAATAGAAATTCTTCTGTTAGATTTAATTAACTCCTTTATTTTGAGCTTGTTTTCCTCGCAACGAAATGATCTTGGACGCCCAGTATGCTGATCATCGTTTACCTTTTCCCGACCTTTTTGGAAGCGTGAAAACCATTCAAAAGTTCTTAAACGGTAAAAGCTGCATCGCCAAAAGCTTCTTTAATCAATTCATACGTCTCAGTAGCACTTTTTTTCAATTTAAAACAAAACTTAATGCAGATTCTTTGCTCTTCGAAAATGGCCATTTTAAAATTAGAAATGCGAACCTTACAAGGAAGTTGTTTTGTTCTATTTTTAGATCGGCGCGTGCGCCACGAGACTCGTGCTTTCAGTCAGATGTGGTCGAATGTCCAATATTCAACTCTGTAAAAAAATATTTTCTCTAGCTTTTTTATTTATTTTATTTTTTAACCAGTCCTGGAAATTAATGAACGCACCTTGTATTTTTATTCAATAATTATATATCAAATTCTAGCTTCCTTTCTGAAAAAGATGAAAAGTTGCATAGCCATAAAGAATGAAAAGATAAATATGTAAAAAAGGTCGATTCAAGACAGCTACATCCTCTCAGGGGATTTGGATCGATGTTTATCAGACGAACCCAGCTCAAAATAGAAAGCGTCATTTTAGAATGAGACTTTTTATTTCTTTAGGGCCGTAAGTTCACCAAATATTTGTGTTTTAGCATCATTATTGAGTGAGATTGTTTACTAACGAGGTATCTTGTTTTCAATATATATCGGCTTATTACTTTAAATTACGAAAAAATATGATAAATCATTATTTTACCGAAACGTTACCGAAACGTCACACACTATTTATTTATTTGGATTTGGTCTTATTACCTTGTTTTATAATCTATAATCCAAATTGTGCCTTATCATTAGATTTGGTCTTATTACCTTGTGTTTATAATCTATAATCCAAATTGTGCCTTATCAAAACTTTTTCCCGTTTGAAAATTCCATAAATATTCTGTTCTAACTTTTATAATACACAGGTCATAACAAACCATGTAAATTTTAGGGGATTTTTGTCAACAATTGAAGCTGTTAAGGACTCTAGCTGTTAATGTAGCAAGGAAACACAGGACTATAGACACCTACTGTTGGAATATCCACTTTTCTATAGTGTTAGATAATAGACAGTTACTGATGTTGAAGATCTGTATGAATCTGTAAGTAACAGAGAGAATTGTCGGAGATTTAACTATTTCTGTAAATATATTTTTGTCTATCTGTCTGACTTGAGAGGATCAGGTTTCTAATCTATCTTATTGTTTCTATCTTTTCTTGTATAGTGATGTATATAATTGTTTCTATTTAACTTTTTTTTTTTTTGCTTATCTCTAGCACACGTTATACAGGCCATGATAATCATGGTGGGTAGTTAGCGACTGCTTTTACTCTAAGTGCACCACATGTCTATATATGTGAAAAGCAGTTCGATTTTGCACTTACAAATGTGCCAGAGCCCCGTTTGGTTACTTGCATTCGCGGGTGGGGTTGGACTTTTGCAAGAATAGGGAACCATTTGCACATTTTTTTTTTTTTATTAGAAAAAAGTGTCCAATACGGGAATCGAACCCGGGTCGTAACGGCCGAAAACCAACGGACCATCCTTCCACCGACCCCTCGTTTATCAATTGTAAATTGACGCATTTAGTCCAACCACACCAGCGAGTGCAAGTAACCAAACGGCGCTCTGGCACATGTTTAATGCTAAGTCGAACTGCTTTTCACATGTGTAGACATGTGGTTTACTTATGGTAAAAGCAGTTGCTAACTTCTACCCACCATGATTATCATGGCCTGTATCATGTGTGCTAGGAATATGCACAAAAAAAAAAGAAATAAACAACCTTTTAATTATATGTATGTACCTCTACAGACCTATAAGCTTATGTCCATAGGTTCACTAAACACCCCTAAGCTACCTTCAATTAAAAATATATTTACAAAAATAAACTTAATGCAATACCTTGTAATTGTATGTATGTACCTCTACAAACCTTTAAACTTATGTAAATTCGAAACTATTATAGACACGTAAGATTCTTTTTGAAATTAAGCAATTTCTACTGCCCTTACTGCAATGGAAAAATTAATGGGATGGCTTTGCTCATCAGTGGTGAACCCTCCCAGCGGTTTCGCCAGTTTAATCTACCATACCGCTTATCCCTAGTACACGTGGTACAGGCCATGTTAATCATGGTGGGTAGTTAGCGATTGCTTTTACTGTAAGCGCACCACATGTCTACAAATGTGAAAAGCAGTTCGACTTTGCACTTACAAATGTGCCAGAGCCCCGTTTGGTTACTTGCACTCGCTGGTGGGGTTGGACTTTTGAAAGAATCGGGGGCCATTGGAGCATTTTTTTTTTATCAGAAAAAAAGTGTCCAATGCGGGAATCGAACCCGGGTCGTGGTGGTCGAAAACCAAACGGTTTAACCAGCCTTCCACCGACCCCCGCATCTACCATACCGCTGTTATATTGCATTTTTCGATCTTCCTTTTATAGTGATACTGATGCTAGACTCTTGGAATGGGTATTTTAGATGAAATATAAATATAATACGCTCCTAAAATAGTTTCGAATTTCCATAACAGATGGCGCGCTAATGCATCGTAATATAAGCTTATGTCCATAGGTTCCCTAAACAATCCTAGGTTGACTTCCATAGAGAAAGAATATGGTTTTACGGGCTACTAACATCATTGCCTTCCATAGTAAATACAGGGTATATTCCAATCCAATACAATAGTAGAGCGGTCTGGAGATTGATTTGGTGAAACCGCTGAGAGAGTTCACTACTGATGAGCTAAGAGAGAAACAAAGAATTCCTGTACTAAGTAATTTATAATACAATATAATGCGACTTATGATTGTAGAACGACATTTGAAAATTATCCCGCATGTGTTTCTTTTGAACGAAAAATCGAAATTTATTTTAAGGAGAAATAACGATCCTTTTATACTTCGTCCCTAAGGTCATCCTTTCATACTTCATCCCTGAAGTTAGAAATAATCGTTATTTCTCCTTAAAATAAATTTAGATTTTTCGTTCAAAAGAAACACATGCGGGATAATTTTCAAATGTCGTTTCACAATTCAAGTACTGAAAAAAAATGTTTATAAAGTGTGATAAGTATAGGTGAATGTGTCAGCTGAGTCTTTGTCAGCACATTCCAATGTGTACTTTGCCCCGGCGGTGTTAATCTTCTGTAAATAAGTCTGGAATCTTCCCTGACCGCATTTCTACATTGCTGGTTTACATCGTACTTTCTGTAACTGAACTGTTTCTACATTTCCTTCTAGGAGACAAACTGTCTGTAAAGAAAGGTTGAATTCTGTCTGACCGCACATCTTTACTGCTGGTTTACACCAAATTTTCTGTAGCTGAACTGTTTCTACATTAGCTTCTAGGTTTACACTCATGGACAAAACTTAAGGAAGTTGTACCTTTTAGCATCTATATCGGGATTCAGACAATAACTCTGAAAGATACACTCATGGACAAAACTTAAGGAAGTTGTACCTTTTAGCATGTATATCGGGATTCAGACAATAACTCTGAAAGATACACTCATGGACAAAACTTAAGGAAGTTGTACCTTTTAGCATTTATATCGGGACACCAAATTGTCAACAAAATTGCCCTTATAGACCGTCGACATTGCTGCAAGGTTTAACTTATCATTCAGGCCAGGAGTTTGATAAGACACAGCCGCTACTTGCTCTTAGAAATCTTATCTTTACCACCGGCAAGGCCTGGCTCATTGTGATGAATGTCCCTGCTTAGTCTACACGTGTAGAATGGAACACAAACTGTCTTATATTCCTAGTCTACACGTAAAATCCCTAAACTACATGTGTAGAATAAATGGCGTCAACCTCTCTTCTTCTTCTTCCTATCTCCACTCAATCATATTAGGGTCTGGGTGAAGTAGAATGTGTCTGCCTTTGTCAATAAGACTGGGAGCACTACTCAGTAGCAGGCCACTGACTTAGCGCCAAAATAAATGGCCGCCTCTAACATGAGGAACAAAGGCCCTGTACAGCCGCTCCTAACATGGAGTACAAACGCTGTTCATCCTGTATCCCTGGAGCCCTTACAGGGTACTATCAGCGTGGCCAGCTGAGCCCAGGTTTTATAGTTAGCTTGTTACTGCTCCCCCTCCTTCTTTTTCATCCGGGCTTGGGACCGGCAAAGGTGGAGTTTGAGTCAACCTAAATGCATCAATTTGGAAATTTATATATAAAAATCTCACTTCTTTCTTCGTTGTCTAAATGTATCTTATGTTTTTATATAGAATTAATAATATTACCGTTGGTGTTCGACCGCTATGACCTGGAATCGAATCCCGCATTGGGCACTTTTTTTCTGATTTAAAATAATATATGCTCCAATGACTCCTGATGCTTTCAAAAGTCCAACCTCACCACTTTCAGGAACTTTCAGAAAGATCTCCATTGGTTTAGAATTGAAGAAAGAGACGATAATTAGGAACAGTCTTTCAGAATGGGGCTTAGAAGGAAGCCGCATCAAAGGAAGGCGAAATTTCGAAAGAAACGACACTTTGATGACAATATAATGCTAATTAATTATCCTTTTCTCTCAGTGATTGGTCATTAATTTGTGATCAGTGTTCTGTTTATCTTTCCTTGCTGTGGAATTCTCGGCTGGAACTATGGCCCTGTATCAGACGATAACTTTTATAACGCCATTTACTGTATGCTATGTAATGGGTGCACGTGATTATTACAAATGTGTGTGGAGAATCTGTATAAGACTGAAAGTTCTTAATAAAGCTTGTTGTTGTTGTACATTGCTGATTACTGGTACTATTACTGTTATTCCTGTATGTACCCTACATTTCTGTGCTTGGAGAATCTGTATAAGACTTAAAGGTTTTAATAAACTTGTTGTTGTTGTACATTGCTGATTACTGGTACTATTACTGTTATTCCTGTATGTACCCTACATTTCTGTGCTTGGAGAATCTGTACAAGACTGAAAGGTCTTAATAAAGCTAGTTGTTGTTGTACATTGCTGATTACTGGTACTATTACTGTTATTCCTGTATGTACCCTACATTTCTGTGTGCTTGGAGAATCTGTATAAGACTGAAAGTTCTTAATAAAGCTTGTTGTTGTTGTACATTGCTGATTACTGGTACTATTACTGTTATTCCTGTATGTACCCTACATTTCTGTGCTCGGAGAATCTGTATAAGACTAAAAGGTCTTAATAAAGCTTGTTGTCGTTGTACATTGCTGATTACTGGTACTATTACTGTTATTCCTGTATGTACCCTACATTTCTGTGTGCTTGGAGAATCTGTATAAGACTTAAAGGTCTTAATAAAGCTTGTTGTCGTTGTACATTGCTGATTACTGGTACTATTACTGTTATTCCTGTATGTACCCTACATTTCTGTGCTTGGAGAATCTGTACAAGACTAAAAGGTCTTAATAAAGCTTGTTGTCGTTGTACATTGCTGATTACTGGTACTATTACTGTTATTCCTGTATGTACCCTACATTTCTGTACTTGGAGAATCTGTATAAGACTGAAATGTCTTAATAAAGCTTGTTGTTGTTGTACATTGCTGATTACTGGTACTATTACTGTTATTCCTGTATGTACCCTTCATTTCTGTGTTTGGAGAATCTGTATAAGACTGAAAGGTTTTAATAAACTTGTTGTTGTTGTACATTGCTGATTACTGGTACTATTACTGTTATTCCTGTATGTACCCTACATTTCTGTACTTGGAGAATCTGTATAAGACTGAAAGGTTTTAATAAACTTGTTGTTGTTGTACATTGCTGATTACTGGTACTATTACTGTTATTCCTGTATGTACCCTACATTTCTGTGTTTGGAGAATCTGTATAAGACTGAAAGGTTTTAATAAA
Source organism: Cordylochernes scorpioides (assembly GCA_030710605.1). Classification (NCBI taxonomy): domain Eukaryota; kingdom Metazoa; phylum Arthropoda; class Arachnida; order Pseudoscorpiones; family Chernetidae; genus Cordylochernes; species Cordylochernes scorpioides. Next base: position 67,950,793 of record CP092865.1, read on the forward strand.
CTTGTTGTTGTTGTACATTGCTGATTACTGGTACTATTACTGTTATTCCTGTATGTACCCTACATTTCTGTGCTTGGAGAATCTGTTATAGACTAAAAGGTCTTAATAAAGCTTGTTGTCGTTGTAAATTGCTGATTACTGGTACTATTACTGTTATTTCTGTATGTACGCTACATTTCTGTGTGCTTGGAGAATCTGTATAAGACTTAAAGGTCTTAATAAAGCTTGTTGTCGTTGTACATTGCTGATTACTGGTACTATTACTGTTATTCCTGTATGTACCCTACATTTCTGTGTGCTTGGAGAATCTGTATAAGACTGAAAGTTCTTAATAAAGCTTGTTGTTGTTGTACATTGCTGATTACTGGTACTATTACTGTTATTCCTGTATGTACCCTACATTTCTGTGTGCTTGGAGAATCTGTATAAGACTGAAAGTTCTTAATAAAGCTTGTTGTCGTTGTACATTGCTGATTACTGGTACTATTACTGTTATTCCTGTATGTATCCTACATTTCTGTGCTTGGAGAATCTGTATAAGACTTAAAGGTCTTAATAAAGCTTGTTGTTGTTGTACATTGCTGATTACTGGTACTATTACTGTTATTCCTGTATGTACCCTACATTTCTGTGCTTGGAGAATCTGTACAAGACTAAAAGGTCTTAATAAAGCTAGTTGTTGTTGTACATTGCTGATTACTGGTACTATTACTGTTATTTCCGTATATACCATCTTCTATTCGGAGAATCTGTACAAGACTAAAATGTCTCAATAAAGCTTTTCGTTGTAAATTCTCTCTCTCTCTCTCTGGAGCAATTCCTTGACATGGCAATAGACGGGGAGAAGTCCGATCTACGCGGAACGCTGTCCGACTTCAGGGCGGAATGTGACATCATAACAGACATAGACCTTCAGGGATTCGTCTGATGAAAATAATATTTAAGTTTAATATTTTTAAAATATATATTTACCCCATATAATTTTATATGTATGATTAATAAATATGTTTCAATCTCTCTCTCTCTCTGTTGGAATTATGCATAGTTGATTGAAAGATTGGTGAACGGGTTGGTTGTCTCGACAGAGAATTGAATGGGAATCTAGTAAGTTAATAAGTTCCTATCTAAGAGAGGGGTCACCTTATTGGGTCTCGATTCTCCGGTGGGGGACTGGGGGAGGTTGGACCCTGGCGGCCAAACAGACGGTCGTTAGCATCATCGACCGACCACCGGATGGATGGATCAATAAGGTCGGCATTCCGCCAGCTCTGTTCGTCCGGTCATAGGGGTCGTGTATTTGGCTCTATGTATGGTTTCATCCATGTCAACTTGGTGTATAGTCTCTAATGGAGATTCTTTCATACGTCTCTCAAGCAATATTACACTACGGTGGTCGTTACTGGCTTTATGTATGGATTCATCCTGCATTGTACAGTGTGTGGGGGGATATTTCGACCCAACTCTGTCCTTGTCAAGCAATATTACACTACGGTGGTCGTTACTGGCTTTATGTATGGATTCATCCTGCATTGTACAGTGTGTGTGGGGATATTTCGACCCAACTCTGTCCTTGTCAAGCAATATTACACTACGGTGGTCGTTACTGGCTTTATGTATGGATTCATCCTGCATTGTACAGTGTGTGGGGGGATATTTCGACCCAACTCTGTCCTTGTCAAGCAATATTACACTACGGTGGTCGTTACTGGTTTTATGTATGGATTCATCCTGCATTGTACAGTGTGTGTGGGGATATTTCGACCCAACTCTGTCCTTGTCAAGCAATATTACACTACGGTGGTCGTTACTGGCTTCATGTATGGATTCATCCTGCATTGTACAGTGTGTGTGGGGATATTTCGATCCAACTCTGTCCTTGTCAAGCAATATTACACTACGGTGGTCGTTACTGGCTTCATGCATGGATTCATCCTGCATTGTACAGTGTGTGTGGGGATATTTCGACCCAACTCTGTCCTTGTCAAGCAATATTACACTACGGTGGTCGTTACTGGCTTTATGTATGGATTCATCCTGCATTGTACAGTGTGTGTGGGGATATTTCGACCCAACTCTGTCCTTGTCAAGCAATATTACACTACGGTGGTCGTTACTGGCTTTATGTATGGATTCATCCTGCATTGTACAGTGTGTGTGGGGATATTTCGACCCAACTCTGTCCTTGTCAAGCAATATTACACTACGGTGGTCGTTACTGGTTTTATGTATGGATTCATCCTGCATTGTACAGTGTGTGGGGGGATATTTCGACCCAACTCTGTCCTTGTCAAGCAATATTACACTACGGTGGTCGTTACTGGCTTTATGTATGGATTCATCCTGCATTGTACAGTGTGTGGGGGGATATTTCGACCCAAATCTGTCCTTGTCAAGCAATATTACACTACAGTAACTTGGTGAATGGAGATATGTAGACCCTACTCCGTTCTTGTCAAGGAAGTGTACACTACGGGGGTCGTTTCTTGATCTATGTATGGTTTCATCCTTGTCAACCTCGTGTATAATCTGTGTTGTGTTATGTAGACCCTACTCTGTTCTTGTCAAGCAATAATACACTACAGTAGCTTGGTGAATGATATATGTAGACCTTACTCCGTCCTTGTCAAAGAATAGTACACTACAGGGCTCGTTCCTGGGTCTATGTATGAATTCATCCATGTCAACTTCGAGTATAGTCTGTGTTGTGTTATGTAGACCATACTTCGTCCTTGTCAAGCAATAGTGAACACTACAGTAACTTGGGGAATGGAGATATGTAGACATTACTCTGTTCTCGTTCAACAATATTACACTACGGGGGTCGTTCCTAGATCTATGTATGGATTCATCCTTGTGTAGTGTATGTAGATCCTTCTCTGTCCTTGTCAAGAAGAAATTTTAACCGCTTCTCAAGCAATAGTCCACTCTACGGTAAAAAAAATCTTAGGGAATTAGGATATAAGATCCTGCTCTTTATTGGATGATTATCTGTTCTGGTCTTATTTATTATCTAGATACATGGACCAATACGGTGCAACAATATTGGATCAAAATGGTGCAACAATATTGGATCAAAACGGTGCAACAATATTGTATCAAAACGTTGCAACAATATTGGATCAAAACGGTGCAACAATATTGGATCAAAACGATGCATCAATATTGGATCAAAACGGTGCAACAATATTGGATCAGTTCGGTTCAGCAATATTGGATCAAAACGGTGCAACAATATTGGATTAAAAGGATGCAACAATAATGGATCAGTTCGGTTCAGCAATATTGGATCAAAACGGTGCAACAATATTGGATGAGTTCGGTTCAGCAATATTGGATCAGTTCGGTGCAACAATATTGGATCAGTTCGGTTCAGCAATATTGGATCAAAAGGGTGCAGCAATATTGGATCAAAACGTTTCAGCAATATTGGATCAAAACAGTACAGCAATATTGGATCAAATCGGTGCAACAATAGTGGATCAAATCGGTGCAACAATAGTGGAACAAAACGGTGCAACAATATTGGATCAAAACGGTGCAACAATATTGGATCAAAACGGTACAGCAATATTGGATCAAATTGGTACAGCAATATTGGATCAGTTTGGTTCAACAATATTGGATCAGTTCGGTTCAGCAATATTGGATCAAAACGGTGCAACAATATTGGATCCAAACGATGAAACAATATTGGATCAGTTCGGTGCAACAATATTGGATCAAAACGGTTCAGCAATATTGGATCAAAACGGTGCAACAATATTGGAACAAAACGGTGCAGCAAAATTGGATCGATTCGGTTCAGCCATATTGGATCAAAACGGTGCAACAATATTGCATCAAAACGTTCCAGCAATATTGGATCAGTTCGGTTCAGCAATATTGGATCAAAAGGATGCAACAATAATGGATCAAAACGGTTCAGCAATATTGGATCAAAACGGTGCAACAATATTGGATCAAAACGGTTCAGCAATATTGGATCAAAACGGTGCAACAATATTGGATCAAAACGGTTCAGCCATATTGGATCAAAACGGTGCAGCAAAATTGGGACCAAAAGGATGCAACAATATTGGATCCGTTTGGTTCGGCAATATTGGATCAGTTCGGTTCAGCAATATTGGATCAATTCGGTTCAGCAAAATTGGATCAAAACGGTGCAAAAATTTTGAATCAAAACGGTGCAACGATATTGGATCAAAACGGTGCAGCAATATTGAATCAAAACGGTGCAAAAATATTGGATCAAAAAGGTGAAACAATATTGGATCAAAACGGTGCAAAAATATTTGGTCAAAACGGTGCAGCAATATTGGACGAATACGATGCAGCAAAATTGGCGGTGCAACAATATTGGATCAAAACGTTTCAGCAATATTGGATCAAAACGATGCATCAACACTAGACAAAGGAAATAAAAGATATGACAAGAAGATGAAACCAAATCGAATGCCTCATCTAAACTATGGTTGCCTAGCGGCTTCTACCAGAGGTCTGGGATGCTACCCATCGGTCAAACAGGCCGAAGAGGGTAAAGGCTGAAACAACGCCAGTAGCATGTCCAGGGCATAGGCCCATCGGTGCTCTGGCAACCATATGGGGTGTACGCCAAGCATTCACGTGAACCAAAGCGGCGTAGTCAGCACACGCAAACCAGAAGAAGACAATCGTATCGTTCGAACTGAAGACACCCATGCTGATAAAACATCGACCATCAGTTCACCACCCAAAGAAGAACCATCCTAGCATATCACAATCTACCAAATCTACATATCTTGTAGACATGATTGGAGATTCTAACAAATCTTCATTTCCTTCTCTTCAACGATCTTCAACTTAAACATCTTCAAGAAGCTACCAAGAACCAAAACAAATGTAATCTCAGTCAAAATACAATAAAATGTTTTTTCAATTATTGGGGAAAAGCGTCATACTCAATAAAAACAGCTTTATTAGGACATTTCCGTCCTGTAAGGACTCGCCATACATCATTTTCATGGAGAAAAGGAAAACATAAACAAAGGAGAGAAGGGAAATCAAAGTATTCAACATAACTATACAAATTATCTATGGAAATTGTAATTTTAGTTCTAAGAGATTACCTTGTTCTCTAACGCTTTATGAAAGTTAAACAATTCTATCGCTATATATATTTTCTCGGACATTATTCTGATTAGCTGAACTGGGTTCACGTAGACTTGGGTTCTTTAATAAAACTCAATAAATAGATTGTTTTTTTGATCATGTAACCACGGATAAGACGCACATTTTTACCATCGCAGTAATGTACAAATTCTGGATAAGTATTGATTTTTACTATGACTACAACATCGAGTTTGACATAAAACATTATTTATTTAAAAAAACATCGAGTTTGACTCACTTTTAGAAGTCCATGTCTAATATATATATAGAAGCATAGGGCGCCTCTCCCGTCAAAATAAACGCCATAAATTTTCCATCTATTTATTTATTTATATATATATATATATTAAAAATCTCCTGACCACGAGCACATGTGTAGACATGTGGTGTAGTTACAGTAAAAGCATTCGCTAACTATCAACCATGATTATCATGGCCTATACCGTATGTTTATAAGTGATAATACCCACACAAGCCTTTATTAAGACATTCCGTCTTATACAGACTCCTGTTAGGAATGAATCTAAAAAGAAATGAGAAGCAGGGGAAGAAATCCTCGCTCAGAAAAGAGAAAAAGGAGAAAATGAAAGAATATCTATGTACAAAAGACAATATACATCGTGCAAGTGATAATAGAAAACATATAATATGTGATCTTAGTGAAGCCTTTACCGGATTTAACGATGAAACGTGATGAACCATAGATTTACAATACTACGTGAACTAGCGATAATAGAAAAAAAAGATCATAGTAACCTTTTCCCCGATATAACGATAGGTAGATAATGAAACGTCAAGATGAGGATGTTGAGCAGACACCTGACCGCTCGGGGTTAAAGTAGGTCATGTGGTTTGTCAAAAGTCATCCAGGCAACCTGCCAGTGCCGTTGTATTTACGTCGGAGGGGGCGACAAGGTTGATCATCCTACTCACTGTACACCGTGGGCGAACAACCTGTCACTTCACTCCTTTTGTCCTGAAGATTCACCTGGCCAGCATTCATTGTTCTTACAATTAACACTTTGGTCGATAAATCTTTTTATTATATTAATACAAGGTAATAATACCTAATCTAAATAAATTAATAGTGTGTGACGTTTCGGTTACAACGCTGTTGTACCTTTCAGCATATATATCGGGATTCAGACAATAACTCTGAAAGATACACTCATGGACAAAATTTAAGGAAGTTGTACCTTTTAGTATGTATATCGGGATTCAAACAATAACTCTGAAAGATACACTCATGAACAAAATTTAAGGAAGTTGTACCTTTTAGCATGTATATCGAGATTCTGACGATAACTATGAAAGATATTAAAGTCCCTTTTATTGAAGACACACAAGATAACCAAGTATGTTAACAACCTCTGTCTCCTTAAAAAAAATTGATGGAGATATAGAAATTAGATTTGTAACTATAAGATCTTTGTATAATTTTTCTCTAATATCTCCGGCTATGAAATGTATGTTGTTCAGTGGTATAATACAAGATCAGCGATGGTATTTCTGTGATAGCAATGTCATGAAAGCCATGATGTGTCATCCACTGTAGCGGCATTTTGTCGTCTACCCAGTGTAGTGACCACGCAGACAATGTCGTGGGTGCCTGGTACAGTCTGGTACCAATCCCAATACTTCTACCGGCCAGACTGTGAACGTACCTCAGATATCTCAAAACACTAGAAAGACTTTATCTCAAAGACTCAAACTTATGTAACGATATACACTCATGGACAAAACTTAAGAAAGTTGAAAGTCTTTAATATCGTCGGTCGTCTATTTTTTTTTAAGGGGACCGTGGCAATTTTTCACATTTGGTTATCTCGTGTGTCTTCAATAAAGGTCACTGTAATATCTCACAGAGTTATTGTCTGAATACCGATATACATCCTAAAAAGTACAACTTCCTCAAGTTTTGTCCATGAGTGTATCTTTCAGTTATTGTCTGAATCCCGATATACATGCTATAAGGTACAACTTCCTTAAGTTTTGTCCATGAGTGTATCATTCAGAGTTATTGTCTGAATCCCGATATACATGCTACAAGGTGCAACTTCCTTAAGTTTTGTCCATGAGTGTATCATTCAGAGTTATTGTCTGAATCCCGATATACATTCATGGGTGTATTTAACATGAATTTGTGAAAAAATAATCATAATTTTAATGATTATCATTTATATTACCATTAAATGCGATTAGCATTTAAAATAATAATAATAATATTGCTGATTACTGGTACTATTACTGTTATTCCTGTATGTACCCTATATTTCTGTGCTTGGATAATCTTTATAAGGTATTAATAAAGCTTGTTCTTTGTTCTTATGCATACCTCTGGTGAATCCTGTATAGGGTCAGTGACCCTAAATAAAGGCTTTTTTGTTGTTGTTGTAATAAAGCTTGTTGTTGTTGTACGTTGCTGATTACTGGTACTATTACTGTTATTCCTGTATATACCCTACATTTCTGTGCTTGGAGAATCTTTATAAGGTATTAATAAAGCTTGTTGTTGTTGTACATTGCTGATTACTGGTACTATTACTGTTATTCCTGTATGTACCCTACATTTCTGTGCTTGGAGAATCTTTATAAGGTATTAATAAAGCTTGTTGTTGTTGTACATTGCTGATTACTGGTACTATTACTGTTATTCCTGTATATACCCTACATTTCTGTGCTTGGAGAATCTTTATAAGGTATTAATAAAGCTTGTTGTTGTACATTAATAGAATATCAGCCGTATTGTGAGATAGCCTAGAACACAGATGTTGTTTTGGGCCAAGCGACAGATGTCAAATATCGTCCAAGGACAGCCATGTTGCAACATACGAATGCCACCGTCTGCATATCTTATACGTCATTCTTACATCTACGTACTTGCTACGTTCTAGCTTAGACGTCTTCTCTCTAGACTTCACACAGCTTCTGCCTTTGCCTTTGCCGGTTCCAAGACAAGATTAAAAAGGGGGAAGGGAAGCGGTAATACAGCAATTTAGATCATTTTATACCAGATCGAACGTTGTACTGTACGTATTACATCCTAAACACAACACCAGCCATCTCTGTCTTAAGCTCGATGTACCATCTCGGTGACCGTTAAGTCAGTGAATAAAGATCATTATTACAATCATTTTATTCACGATCGAACGTTGTACTGTACGTATTACATCCCAAACACGACGTCAGCCATCTCTGTCTTGAGCTCGATGTACCATCTCGGTGACCGTTAAGTCAGTGAATAAAGATCATTATTACAATCATTTTATTCACGATCGAACGTTGTACTGTACGTATTACATCCCAAACACGACACCAGCCATCTCTGTCTTGAGCTCGATGTACCATCTCGGTTACCGTTAAATCAGTGAATAAAGATCATTATTACAATCATTATATTCGCGATCGAACGTTGTACTGTACGTATTGCATCCCAAACACGACGTCAGCCATCTCTGTCTTAAGCTCGATGTACCATCTCGGCGACCGTTAAGCCAGTGAATTAAGATCATTATTACAATCATTATATTCACGATCGAACGTTGTACTGTACGTATTACATCCCAAACACGACGTCAGCCATCTCTGTCTTGAGCTCGATGTACCATCTCAGTGACCGTTAAACCAGTGAATTAAGATCATTATTACAATCATTTTATTCACGATCGAACGTTGTACTGTACGTATTACATCCCAAACACGACCATCTCTGTCTTGAGCTCGATGTACCATCTCGGTGACCGTTAAATCAGTGAATTAAGACCATTATTACAATCATTATATTCACGATCGAACGTTGTACTGTACGTATTACATCCCAAACACAACACCAGCCATCTCTGTCTTGAGCTCGATGTACCATCTCGGTGACCGTTAAATCGGTGAATTAAGACCATTATTACAATCATTATATTCACGATCGAACGTTGTACTGTACGTATTACATCCCAAACACAACACCAGCCATCTCTGTCTTAAGCTCGATGTACCATCTCGGCGACCGTTAAGCCAGTGAATTAAGACCATTATTACAATCATTATATTCACGATCGAACGTTGTACTGTACGTATTACATCCCAAACACAACACCAGCCATCTCTGTCTTGAGCTCGATGTACCATCTCGGTGACCGTTAAACCAAGGGGAAGCAGTAACAAGCTCTATATATAGAAAATGAAATAATTAAAACACGAATGTTTATTTTTAAATTAAAAAAAAAAACTTCTACTGTACAATACAGATGGTACGTTATCGTTTTATACGTAACAAGCTCACTAAAAAAAACTTGGGCTCAGTTGACCTTTCACAAGAGTGACATTCACGGCGCCAATTTATAATTGTAACAAATAGTATTTGAATAAAAACATTTAATCGGCTAAAACCCGGGCGTTGCCCGTGTCATTCGGCTGGTATACTACAAAGTTGCATAAAAAGTTTTCCGTTTACATTCCATATGCAAATAAGCTCATCAGATGTCCTTGGCTACATCTCGCCAGAAATAGAAGGAGGCCACTTTGGCCGTTTTTTTTTTTATGAATATCATATTTTTTGAATTCTAACAAAGAGCATAACAGGTTTATTAAGAATGGGTATTTGAGCAAATTCTGAAATAATTTATAATAAACGAATATATAACGAATGAAGACATTGAGACGAAATTTTACCCGATTAAATGTTTTTATTCAAATACAATCCGTTACAATTATAAATTGGCGCCGTGGATGTCACTCTTGTGTCCCGCTCCAAACTTTGTGTCTGAGAAGCGATATTTTTATAGAGAGATAATCTGGCTTTGTATCTTTTGCTCGAATGAATGTTTTTCTGTTAGAATTTTATTCCTGTATACTAAAAATAAACTGGCTTCATCTTTGGTCTTTCTTTTCACAAATAAATCAAACTTCTACTGTCCTTACTGCGATGAAAAAATATTGGGAAAACTTGGATTATCAGTGGTGAACCCGCCCTCTGCGGTTTTACCAATTTAATCTACCAGACCGCTTCTCTTAGATCTCTAATACTGTATTGGATTATTCTGTTCATATATGCTACACTGAAGGGTGGAATCTTAGAAATGATATTTAAGTAAACTATGGACATAAGCTTTTAGGACAGTAGAATTACATATAAATATCGAGCAATGCTCTTCCACAAACAATAAGGACAAGTTAGGTATAAATTAATACAAAGCAATAACACACCATCTATATATAACAAATGAAGACATTAAGACGCGAATTTTCTTTTCACAAATAAATCAAACTTCTACTGTCCTTATTGCGATGATGTTTATTCCGATAGATGGCGCAAGCCATCAGCAACTTTTAGTTGCACGATTCAGAAGATCAGCCTTTTTCTTAATTTATCTCTAGAAGCTTGATGTTTTTAGCTTAATAATGATATAATGGAAATTATTTTTTAAGAAAAAGAATCTCTATGTATTATTTACATGTTAGCTCGATTTTGCATATGGTCGTTTTGTCAAGTTTCTCTTTTTTCTTAATTGACTTTTTAAGATTGTTGCATAATTAGGGTAGAATTTACATAGATTCAAGGTTTCAGATGATAGCAAGACGTGTGTCGTTACTCAAATATGTACTGTAAGAATGATAATGTAATGAGTCCTTTCCTTCTTACATACATCCTAGGAACAAATAGTCTCCCAGGCTTTTCGGTCCATAAGCCGGCATGGAAGCATACCCTCGCTGACAACTTCCTCAAAAGTAAAGAAATTGTATTCAAATTGACATCTGCTTTTAACATGGCTATACATCCTAAGAGCAAATAGGTTCACAGACATTTTGGTCCATAAGCCAGCATGGAAACATACCCTCGCTGACAACTCGATCATATGCAAAAAAAAACTATACAAATTGACATCTCCTATTAACATGGCTACAGACATCCTAAGAGAAAATGGCCATTCAGACCTTTTTGTTCATAAGTTAGCATGACATGTAAGCATGCCTTCTCTGACAACTCGTTCATAAAAGCAAAGAAACTTGGCATCTGCTATTAACATGGTTACATACATCCTAGAATCAAATGGCCATTCAGACCTTTTAGACCATAAGTTAGCATGGCATGCTTCCATGCCATGCTAACTTATGGAACAAAAGGTTTGGGGAGCCATTTGCTTCAAGGATGTATGTAACCATGTTAATATCAGACGTCAATTTAGATAAAGAGTTTTTGCTTTTATGAGCGAGTTGTCAGCGAGGGTATGTTTCCATGCTGGTTTATGAACCAAAATATCTGGAAAACCATTTTCTCTTAGGATGTCTGTAGCCATGTTAATAGTAGATTTCAATTTAGATAAAGTTTCTTTGCTTTTATGAACGAGTTGTCAGAGAAAGCATGCTTGCATGTCATGCTAACTTATGAACTAAAAGGTCTGAATGGCCATTTTCTCTTAGGATGTCTGTAGCCATGTTAATAGGAGATGTCAATTTAGAAACAGTTTCTTTACTTTTATGATCAAGTTGTCAATCAATGCCAAGATAACGGTATTCAAACTGGAGTTAAGATTTGATACTCGGAAAAACCAACCTCCCAAACTGAAGTAGTTTAAAGGATTTCTATATAGGTGGGATTAAGTTACAAGCTACATGGCTATACACAGGGAAAGGGAAGAACAGATGTTAACTACGAGAGCTGACAGGGAGAGTAGTGAGTGAGGGAGCGGGCGGTACCCAATGGTTCGTCGAACTCTCTGACCTGGCCGGCCAGTAGGGTCACGGACAAACAGGCTGTAGGACATGATGCCGTCGGTCACTTCGATTTTTATCCAAACAAACCTCAAGACATCTACTGATCGATTGCCCAGCATTTCAAGATTATAGAATGAAGAATGAACTAGTTGTTTATAAACTTAACGATTTGATTTCCGACAAAAAAAAAATCATATTTAAAGTTTCTGGTCTGGTTCAAATCACATAAATAGGTACCGCTCAGCAAGAGCAACCTAGTCCATGATAATTGAAACAATGAATAATATGTGAAGGTTATTCACATATTAAACAATTTTTAACGCGGGATTCAATCCCGGTTCTTGACTGTCGGGAATCGAGCGTGTTACCCTCTCATCCACCGACTTATATCGGGAATCGAGCGTGTTACCCTCTCATTCTAAAGTTTAATTCATTTTGTAAATACATTCTAAACTTTCTACAAAATCTGGATCTCTAATGTTTTCATGTGTTGAATAATGTAAATAACTTATGTAAATAAACTTTTCTCCTTGTTTGGTGCAAGTATCCCTTGCGGGATATAGCGCTTTGGAAATAAAATAATTGTTCAATCAATCAATGAAGAATTCTCTGACAGACCAAACACTAAATAAGCCTCTTTCAAATGAGTTGAATAACTTATATATCAATACAAAATTTAGATTTTATCTTTCTCAAACTAATGCAACGTTCAATAATTTTTTTTTCTGAGAGATGTACCAAGCTTCATTGCTCCTGATAAATACACTACTTTGTTCTTCACAGGCAAAGGACCCAAGTTTTGTCTTTGACTTGAGAGTTATAAATGATCCAACATGCTGTCTAGATGTTGAAACACCATCTTTTGTTGGCTTGCCCTCTGACTAACCTAATTGTACTTCCTTACTTTGACATAATGCCATCTTTCTGTATATACTCAATCTTATGAAAACTTTGGCAAGTTTAGAGATATTTGTACACAGATTTATAAATCACTACTAATTCATCGTGTAAATAATTAAAGATATATATTAAGAAAAATAATAAATTTAAATAATAAATAATAAATTTAAATAAAAATGAATCAATATTTTTAATAACACTTTTGGGTTCAATGGAAGGGTGTTCTAAACTGTTGGTTTTCTACCGCTACGACCCGGGATCGAATACTGCCATCTATCGGTGAAAATTGTAACAATTAAATTTACTAACGAATAAAGACATTAAGACGCGAATGTTTATTTTCACAATTAAATCAAATATGCAAAACTTGTCCTTATTGTTTGCGGAAGAGCATTTCTCGATGCAAATATTTATATTGTTTTGAAAATAGATCAATCCATAAATAAATATTTAATTAAAAAGGTATATATTGAATCAAAATATCATTTATTTTACCAATATTTCAGTTGTAATTTCAGTATATTAAATGATATTGTGATCTAATATATGCCTTTTAAATTAAAGATTTATTTATGGATTGCTCTATTTTCAAAATAAATATATATATATTTTTTTCTCCCCATTGAATATAACAAAATATTTTAAAAACTTAATTCTCTTGACGTTATGTGGCGCTGAGTTTGTTGTTGACACACATTAAATATGTTATAACACCTTGATAAAGGTTGGCGTTCAGCCAACTGAAATATTGGTAAAAAAATGATATTTTGATCCAATATATGTCTTTTTAATTAAATATTTATATGTACTGTAATTCTACTGTCCTAAAAGCGTATGTACATAGTTTACTTAAATACCATTTCTAAGATTCCACCCTTCAGTGTAGCATATATAAGCAGAATGATCCAATACAGTATTAGAGCTCTGAGAAGCGGTCTGGTAGATTAAATTGGTGAAACCGCTGGGAGGGTTCACCACTGATAAGCCAAGTTTTCCCAATATTTTTTCATTGCAGTAAGGACAGTAGAAGTTTGATTTATTTGTGAAAAGAAACATTCGCGTCTTAATGTCTTCATCTTAAGTAAACTATGGACATAAGCTTTTAGGATAGTAGAATTACATATATATATTTACATTGAGCAGTGCTCGTCCGCAAACAATAAGGACAAATTAAGAAAAAAGGCATCTCTTTATCGTGCTACTGAAAATTGCTGATGGCTTCAATGTTCAATGGTAGATTAAATTGGCAAAAGTGCTGGGAGGGTTCACCACTGATGAGCCAAGCCCTCCCAATATTTTTTCATCGCAGTAAGAACAGTAAAAGTTTGATTTATTTGTGAAAAGAGACATTCTCGTCTTAATATCTTCATTTCTTGTTTTTTCAAGAATATTTTTGGTCGCAGTGGTACAGCCTACTCCACGCTGACGAGCGCCAAAAGCGCGAAACGCGTTCGTGGATGGCTTTTCTTGATTTATCAAGAAATTGGGTTGGCCAAATATCAGGGAACAGGTTAAATCAATGTTTAGTTGATTTCTGTTCCACCAGATGGCACTCTGCCTTCTGTAAAGCACATGTGCTCCTGGTCAAGATATGCCATTTTTATTTTTAATATCTTTATTCGTTAAAAAATGCACTGCTAAGAATCGAACCTGTACCACCCAAGTAGCAGACGAGTGTATGACAGAACAACCAATGTAACCATTCTTTATAGAACATTTATGCGCATGCCTGAAATTCAAATTAAGAATGGATCGATGTAATTGAATTGACTAATTTTAAAACATGACTCATCATTTCTAAAATTAGCTTCAAATTTATCTTCTGTTTAAAATATTCGCGTAATTCGCACTTTCATTTAAAAACTTATTTTAGGGTTTAAAAATCCTTTTTTTTGTTATACATAAAAGTTTTATATATTTATAAATGTATGTAATTCTGTTGTCCTCAAAGCTGCATGGAGCAGATCGGTTCATGCACCTTGATCACAATACCGGCCAACTGAGGTGTCTTCTCCATGGATCAGATCAGTCCATGCACCCTGATCACAATACCGGCCAACTGAGGTGTCTTGTCCATGGAGCAGATCGCTCCATGCGCCCTGATCACAATACCGGCCAACTGAGGTGTCTTGTCCATGGATCAGATCGGTCCATGCACCCTGATCACAATACCGGCCAACTGGGGTGTCTTGTCCATGGAACAGATCAGATCGGTCCTTGCACCCTGATCACAATAACGGTCAACTGAGGTGTCTTGTCCATGGAGCAGATCAGATCGGTCCATGCACCCTGATCACAATACCGGCCAACTGAGGTGCCGTATGGATGTCCTGTTCTCGATTGATGTCTGGCATATAGAGGGCTGTATATATGGTCCGGAGTGAGTTGGGTGTTGTAACAGCAGTTACTGTAGTCATGTCTGGGTTTATCTTCATTCCTTTAAAATGTCCTGTTCTGGATTGATGTCTGCAATATAGAGGGCTGTATATATGGTCCGGAGTGAGTTGGGTGTTGTAACAGCAGTTCCTGCAGTCATGTCTGGGTTTATCTTCATTCCTTTAAAATGTCCTGTTCTGGATTGATGTCTGCAATATAGAGGGCTGTATATATGGTCCGGAGTGAGTTGGGTGTTGTAACAGCAGTTCCTGTAGTCATGTCTGGGTTTATCTTCATTCCTTTGAAATGTCCTGTTCTGGATTGATGTCTGCCATATAGAGGGCTGTATATATGGTCCGGAGTGAGTTGGGTGTTGTAACAGCAGTTCCTGTAGTCATGTCTAGGTTTATCTTCATTCCTTTGAAATGTCCTGTTCTGGATTGATGTCTGCCATATAGAGGGCTGTATATATGGTCCGGAGTGAGTTGGGTGTTGTAACAGCAGTTCCTGTAGTCATGTCTGGCTTTATCTTCATTCCTTTAAAATGTCCTGTTCTGGATTGATGTCTGCAATATAGAGGGCTGTATATATGGTCCGGAGTGAGTTGGGTGTTGTAACAGCAGTTCCTGCAGTCATGTCTGGGTTTATCTTCATTCCTTTAAAATGTCCTGTTCTGGATTGATGTCTGCCATATAGAGGGCTGTATATATGGTCCGGAGTGAGTTGTAACAGCAGTTCCTGTAGTCATGTCTGGGTTTATCTTCATTCCTGTAAAATGTCCTGTTCTGTAGAGTACTGTCCATGGTGACATCTTTACGGCCATAAGATTTATGATAGTTATCAAGCTCCTATCTTACTGAAGACAAATTGAGAATATGATGAGCCGCCATTTTTAAATTACGATTTAAAAGCGTCTGCTCTCTTTAAAGAAAAAGATAAAAGAGGGGAGTATTGCTAAGTGCAGTCGAACTGCTTTTCACATGTGTAGACATGTGGTGCACTTACAGTAAAAGCAGTCGCTAACTACCCACCATGATTATCATGGCCTGTACCGTGTGTACTAGGGATATTTTTTAAAAAAGCATATTTTGTTATCTCAAGAAATCTATAAAGAATTTGTAGAAAGCTGCCATTTAGAAGAAATTCCGTGAATGTATATTCTTTTCCCCCCTATCCTTTTTTATCTCTCTAACTAAATATTTATTTTCTATTCTTCTATTCATGATAATGATAAATGATTCATGATAAATTCTATTCATGATGTCTTGTCCCAAAAAAAAAAAAAAAAAAACGCCCAACGTGGGGCTCGAACCCACGACCCTGAGATTAAGAGTCTCATGCTCTACCGACTGAGCTAGCCGGGCATATGATAAAATTGTGAAAAACGTTTTAAAAAACTAAACTATTATAGCTTGTATGATTCTTTTTGAAATTAAACAATTTCTACTGGCCTTATTTGCAATGGAAAAATTAGTGGGAGGGCCTGGCTCATCAGTGGTGAACCTTACCAGCGGTTTCGCCAGTTTAATCTACCATACTGCTGTTATATTGCATTTTTGGAACTTCCTTTTATAGTGATACTGTTGCTAGACTCTTGGAATGGGTATTTTAGATTAACTATGGACATAAGCTTTGAGGACAGTAGAATTGCAAGTGATAATCGCTCTTCAATGGGCTTAACAAAAAAAGCGTATTTATTTGTAAATATTTATTGTGAGAAACAGTCCATGTTTTAATTAAGCCGGTTGAAGGACGATTATCGTTTGAAAACTTGCATTTTTTATAATAAAAATAAACTCCAAAAAAAAAATGCTCCAATGGCCCTCGATTCTTGCAAAAGTCCAACCCCACCAGCGAGGCCAAGTAACCAAACGGGGCTCTGGCACATTTGTAAGTGCAAAGTGGAACTGCTTTTCACATGTATATACATGTGGTGTACTTACAGTAATAGCAGTCGCTAACTACCCACCAGGATTATCATGGCCTGTACCATGTGTAGACATGTAGTGTACTTACAGTAATAGCAGTCGCTAACTACCCACCATGAATATCATGGCTTGTACCATGTGTGTACTAGGGCAAAACGTGAAGAGTACGTAATAAGCGAATGGTACACTCGAGGGGAAAGTTTGTTGATTGACCTACAGTGATGTAAACAGTGTGGTACTGTACGTATGGTGAACTCTACGTGATGGAATCAACAAGTGAGACATAAACAAGCATACAGCTGGGGCAGAACACCTGTCTTCCCCTCAGTGAGGCCTCTTCTTGGACCACCATTGTCCCTTCCCACAAAGATCTTTCCATTTCTTCTCTACGGGTTGTACCTGGACCTTAGCACATTTGTAAACGTTAAAATTGCTGTCTTCAACACTTATTTCATTGCATTCACTGGTGAAATTGGACAATGAACGATTCAATAGCCTTTGAAACACATTTTTCATTTGAAAAAAAAAAGTGTTTAAAGCGGGATTTGAACCTTAGCTGTCGAAAATTGAACTTCGAAAAGGTCGAACTGATATCTTCAACACTTGGTTACTCTCATTCACTCGGAAGGTTAAACTTCGGAACAACTCAGTAGCCATTAAAACAATTTATTCATAGTGGGATTCGATCCTGGATCTTGGACAAAGGCTCTGACACATTTGTAACAGCCAAACTGATGTCTTCAACACTTAGTTACTCACATTTACTGGGGAAGTTGGTCTTTTTAGAGACTTAATAGCCATTGAAATACATTTTTTTTATTAGAAAAAAAAAAAGTGCTCAATGCGGGATTCGATCCGGATCGTGTGATGTAATCTGTAAATAATTCATAGAATGTAAAAAGAAAGGTTATCATCATGAAGGTTTTATATTTTTTATATAGAGACAGCTCGAGTTAGGCTGTAGATTTATATAGTTGATAGAAAAGCCATAAGTTAGGAAGTTCCCTCTCTTAACATAAATATATTTAATTGTTCATCTTCGCATTCTGATTTCTAATGAGGAACAAAACAGATCGCGGTTGTCCAAAATTGATGACAATCCGCTCTTTCACAAAGACAAATACCTTGACACATTTGTAAGAGCCTAACCGATGTATTCAATACTTAGTTACTTGCATTTACTGTTGGAATTGGACTTTTTAGCGACTCAGTAGCCATTGAAACACATTTTTTCATTAGAAAAAATAATTGTACAAAGCGGGATTTGAACCTTAGCTTTCGAAATTTAACTGTTTATACCACTTCGAAAAGTTCGAATTGCGATCCTCACCACTTAGTTACTGTCATTCACTGAAGAGGCTAAACTTCGGAAAAACTCAGTAGCCATTCAAATACATTTTTCATTAGAAAAAAAAGGGTATTCAATGCAGGATTCGATACTGGATCTTGGCTGTCGAAAATTCTCCACAAAGAAGACAAAGACTCTGGCACATTTATAACGGTCAAACTGATGTTTTCAACACTTGGTTACTCGCATTCACTGGTGGAATTGGACTTTTGAACGATTCAATAAACTTTCTTTAGAAAAAAAAAAGTTCAAAGCGGGATTCGAACCATAGATGTCGAAATTTAACTGTTTATACCTCTCCGTAAAGGTCGAATTGCTATCTTCACCAATTAGGTTACTCGCATTTACTGGTGGAATTGAACTGTAAACGATTCAGTAGTCTTTAAAACAATTTAATCTTTATAAAAAAAGTGTTCATTGCAGGATTCGATCCTGGATCTTGGCTGTCGAAAATTGACGACATACCACTCTTCCACAAAGAAGACAAAGGCCCTAACACATTTATAACGGTCAAACTGATGTTTTCAACAATTCCGTTACTCGCATTTACTGAAGAGGTTGGACTTTTTAGCGACTTAATAGCCATTGAAACACAATTTTAATTAGAAAAAAATAATTGCTTAATGCGGGATTCGAACCGTAGCTGTTGAAAATTGAAGTAATACTACTTCTCCACTAATGTGGAGAAATGTGTTTCTCCACCATGGTGGGTATAAGTTGGCGACTGCTTTTACTGTAAGTACACCACAAGTCTACATATGGTACAGGCCATGATAATCCTGGTGGGTAGTTAGCGACTGCTTTTACTGTAAGTACACCACATGTCTACACATGGTACAGACCATGATTATCCTGGTGGGTAGTTAGCGACTGCTTTTACTGTGAGTACACCACATGTCTACACATGGTACAGGCCATGATTATCCTGGTGGGTAGTTAGCGACTGCTTTTACTGTAAGTACACCACATGTCTACACTCGGCCGTGCGGCCACGCTTCGCGCGAGCTCCTGAGTTTTTCGCCTCTGGCGGGCGAAAAGTGTCGCGGATGGCGACAAATTTTATACGGGCTGAAAGCCCGTCAAAAGCAGAGCAAAAGCCTGTAAGGCACGGCTTGAAATCACAACCATGTGCAGAAACATCTGCAAAACAAGATCTGCAGAACAAAAGTCCAATAGTTTTGACTAAAAATCAAAACTATGCAAATTTGCCCGCCGGCAGCCAGGATGCAAATTCTGCCGCGCCAGTCGACCTTGCGGCTATTCCAGCTTCTAACGCCGCTGCTCAAGTCCGGAGAAACTGGGCTGACATCACAGAAGAGGTGAATCCTGGGGCTGAGGCCGGATTCACTCTCGTCCAGAGTAGGAAGAGGCGCCGTGGCTCGGGGAATTCACCTACGACGGCTGCACCTTCCTCCAATGCCGGAGCTTCCAGGACCATTCGCCGACCTCAATCATCGGCGGGATCAGTGCCCCGAGCCCAAGAAATCAGGGCCACCAGGGCTCACATCGCGGAAGCCAGGGCGCGGCAGGCGTCCTCCTCCGAGGAACACTGTGTGTACATCGAACACAGCCCCGAACTTGAGCCCTTCCACTACCTTAGGGCATTGGATAGGAAGCTCGGAGGAACCGCCGGAGTCATCCAGATCACCAAGGTGAACGGCCACCAGCTACTGGGACTAACCAACAAAGGCCTGGCCGAGCGCCTCATAAGTGAAGGCCTCGAGGTTGAGGGAACACTCCTCAGGGCATTCCCTTTCCGCAAAAGAGCGGAAAGGATTACAGTGGGTAACCTCCCTTTCTTTGTAGGGGACTCTGCTGTCATCAACGCCCTCTCTCCATATGGGCGGGTCACGTCCATCGCCCCTAAGCAGATGAAGGATGGCCCCTACGTCTACGTCGATGGCCGGCGTGACGTCTTCATCACCCTACATGAGGGGATTACCATCGAGAGGCTTCCAACCCGCCTCGACATCAACATCAAAGGCGAAGCCTGGCCTGCGTACCTGTCCTCGGGCATCAGGTGTTCCAGGTGCCACGGACAAGGGCATCGGAGGGCCATCTGCCCCCTGCTTGCAGGGCTGGCCAACAACACCAGAATGGCCCCACCAACCACTACTGCTGGCGTCCCACCACTGACCACCTCTGCACCGCCTCAGCGGTCTGCAGCCCAGCCTCCTGCGCCAGCTCCCTCCAATCCAGCCATGGAGGTTTGCAGCGCTCCTACCATGGCCCGAACTGTGCTCCATCCATCCGCACCTCGGCCATTTTCACCAGCGGCCCCGGCCTTGCCTATGGAGGAGACGCCTTCTGCCCCTCCACCTGTGACCCCCGTTCCGCCCCTGCAGGCGCCTGAGGGTCCCGTGGGCCCTCGCCCGGCCGGTTCACAACATCCTGAGCCGCCTCCCGCTCGGCCGGACCTCGTTGCCCCGCGTAACCCTCTGCCCGCCCAGAAGACCCTCGGGCCTGCGGCCCCAACACCGGACGTGGAGATGCCCATCGAGGAGGAGACCTCTGCGTCCTCCACATCATCGGCAAAGAACGCAACGAGAGTCGACCTCGATGCGTTCATCGAGAGGCACCCCAGCGTGTCCTTTGCTGGGACGGACGCCCTCGGTCTTGGGCGGGAGGAGGTCCTGGACCTCCTCTCCTCGAGGACCAGGGCGCAGAGGAAAGGACCCCTCCTGTCGCCTCCGCAGTGCGACGCCCTCGCCGGCCTGATTAGGCAAATATTGGATCTGAGGCCCGGAGCAGCCAGCAACCTCTACAAAGTCCTCGGGCAAGTCAAAGCTGAGCTGAGGACAACACCAGCTGCAGTGCCTCCAACACCCCCACTGCCTGCGCCTCGGCCCGCTGAGCCTATGCTGCCCACTACCCACAGGGAGGAACTGACACCTCCTTCGATGACACCTCTGCCCCCCGCCCCGACGGACATGGAGGAGGACAATCCAATGACGGAGGAAGCACTGCCTGCGCCTCGGCCTGCCAAGCCGGCGCCGCCCGCTCCCCATAAGGAGGATTCATTTACAGCCATGATAACACCACCGCCTCCACTACCTGACCCGATGAAGCAGAAGGATCTGATGCCGGACATAGATACAATATTCAACGAAATGATCGTTGAACCCGGCTCAAGGCCCATGTTAGAATCGGGGATTGACCTGGATGACGTTATGTTCGCGGTTCTATACCCCGAAGAGTATCACCTCGAAATTCCGTCTGAGAAGAGGAACATTCTCGCGGGCTTTCTTGACGCTGCTATCGTGCGAACTCGGAACAGCCATCCCACTATTTGCAGGAAAATATCCAACCTTAAGCTGGCTCTGGGCTCCTGACGGTCCAGACAATTGTAAATATTTCTTGTTAACTGTGTAATTGTTGACTATATAGTCAATAAAACTTGTTTTCATTGTCATTGTCACGTGTCTACATATGGTACAGGCCATGATAATCATGGTGGGTAGTTAGTGTCTTTTACTGTAAGTACACCACATGTCTACACATGGTACAGGCCATTATAATCTTGGTGGGTAGTTAGCGACTGTTTTTACTGTAAGTACACCACATGTCTACATATGGTACAGGCCATGATAATCCTGGTGGGTAGTTAATGACTGTCTTTTACTGTAAGTACACCACATGTCTACATATGTGAAAAGCAGTTCGACTTTTGCACTTGTACATGCACATGTACCAGAGCCCCGTTTGGTTACTTGTACTCGCTGGTGGGGCTGGACTTTTACAAGAATCGAAGGCCATTGGCGCATTTTTTATCCGAAAAAAAAAGTGCCTAATGCGGGAATCGAACCTGAGTCGTAGCTGTCGAAACAACCAACATTTACACCATCCTCCCACCGACTTCGAGCAAAAATTTGATCCCAGAGGCTTCCTGAAAAATCAAAAATAGGTACTTATGGCCAAGTTTGGGTAAAAAATGCTGTTTAGAAGAATGAGATGTTTTAGGAATGCCTAGCGCCCCTGTAAGAACTGCAAGGCCCCCAGTGAGGGGTGGTGACAATCAGGGTAGAGTGATGACAATTTCCTTGTCACTTAGTGACAACTTCCTCGGTGTCCATGTTTGCTGATAGCTCACTTTCCCCTTTGAAACATATCCTTCTCCTACTTCTTTCTTATCTCCACTCAATCATATCAGGGTATCAAGCTTGTAAGGTTGATACTTTTGATGGTGTCTGCCGATGAACAAATAGAACAAAACACTATAAAGGAATGACAATACATCCAGATGGCACAAGAACTTACAGTACATGTAACAACTGTCCTGGTGTGGAACTTTCTTAAGTTTGTCCATGAGTGTATCTTTCAGAGTTATTGTCTCAATCCCGATATACATGCTAAAAGGTACAACTTCCTTAAGTGTTGTCCATGAGTGTATCTTTCAAAGTTATTGTCTCAATCCGGATATACATGCTAAAAGGTACAACTTCCTTAAGTTTTGTCCATGAGTGTATCTTTCAGAGTTATTGTCTGAATCCCGATATACATGCTAAAAGGAACAACTTCCTTTTGTCCATGAGTATATCTTTCAGAGTTATTGTCTGAATTGCGATATACATGCTAAAAGATACAACTTCCTTAAGTTTTGACCATGAGTGTATCTTTCAGAGTTATTGTCTGAATCCCGATATACATGCTAAAAGGAACAACTTCCTTTTGTCCATGAGTGTATCTTTCAGAGTTATTGTCTGAATCCCGATATACATGCTAAAAGGTACAATTTCCTTAAGTGTTGTCCATGAGTGTACATATACACATATTGGAACAAAAGATAATTTATATATAAATCTATTTCAATATATCAAACCTATTTATTTAATAGAATCACTAGAAGTTTGTTTTATCTGTAAAAATACATTCGTTCTTTAATTATGTACTTTCTTTCCTAATTTTTTTTATATAATATATTTTTAAATATATAGATATATTTGTAAAATGGCATCTGCCCGGTAAGCGGAATACTGTGGGTTCGTTTCCCATCCCTGGACACTTTTATGTTTCCGTTTATCATTACTCTTCACAATTCATCCTTTCATACTTCAATCCCTAAGGTTAGAAATAATCGTTATTTCTCCTTAAAATAAATTTTGATTTTTCGTTTAAAAGAAACACATACGGGATAATTTTCAAATGTCGTTTTATAATCATAAGCCGCATTATATTGTATTATATATTATCAATATAAATATTCCCGAATTATTTTGTTTAATTTCTTGTTTAAAATTCTGAAAAGTTAAGGGGATTTCTGTTATTGGAATCAACCTTATATACGAACGAAGAATCCATTCCAAGATGACACTTAATGTATTTTCAACATTTCCTGTCGACAAGGCAATGGGGAAATTGTCGTCTGCTTGTAAAAAACACGGCGTTTATTGGCTACTATCATTTCCTCGTTTGTTGTCGCTGGCATTCCGCCTTTATCAAGGCATATTCCAATATTTTCTTTACTGTTTATAAGACTAAAAGGTCTTAATAAAGGTATTGATTGATTCTTTTAACATATCTATATATTCAAGATTAGGATCTGACATGGTAGAAGAGATATAGCCACGTTTGAAGTGTAAAAGGGAGATCAAGAGGAAAGTGGTGAGTTTCTTTATATATATATAAATAAAGAAACTCACCACTTTCCTCTTGATCTCCCTTTTATATCTATATATTTTTTTAATTATCCCTAGTACAGGTTGTACAGGCCATGATAATCCTGGTGGGTAGTTAGTGACTGCTTTTACTGTAAGTACACCACATGTCTACACATGTGAAAAGCAGTTCGACTTTGCACTTACAAATGTGCCCCCGTTTGATTACTTGCACTCGCTGGTGGGGTTGGACTTTTGCAAGAATAGGGGGCCATTGGAGCTTTTTTTTTTTTTTATCAGAAAAAAAGTGTCTAATGCGGGATTCGAACCCGGGTCGTAGTGGTCGAAAACCAAACGGTTTAACCAGCCTTCCACCGACCCCCTTTTTTATATTATATAAAATTGACCAGTCAATATGAAATATCTATCACCGTGGAATACAAAATATTACAAAGATGTACAATATATGATACTTAATATCAGAAAGGCTCCTGGTCCAGATAACGTGAGTAATTATATGATTAAGCACTCATTATTATCAATCCTACCCAGTTTAGTCAAACTCTTTAATGAGTGTCTGGTGCTGGGTTACTATCCTGAAAGCTGGAAACATTCGGTATTAAAAATTATTACGAAACCGCAAAAAGCTGACTCTACGAAGCAATTAATAGATATCGCCCAATTTCACTAACATCAAATTTCTCAAAAATATTTGAAACGATCATTAAAAATAAAATACTCAATTATTATAATCATAATAACTTACTAAGCCATAGACAGCATGGATTTACGAAAAGAAAATCTACAATAACGGCATTGGACAAAATAACCGAGACCATACTGAAACACAAACAAAACGAATTGGTTTCATTGATTGCCATTGATATAAGTGGTGCGTTTGATAATGCGTGGTGGCCTGCCTTAATAAAAAGAATGGACGAAGACCACGTCCCAGCAGTTCTTATAAAAATCATCCAATCATTTTTAAATCGGAGAAGAAAAACAAGTCTCACCTTCTCGAATACAACAATTTCAAAATATTTATCAAAGGGATGTCCTCAAGGCGGACCATTATCACCTTTATTGTGGAATATAGTCCTGAATGATTTGTTGATCAACTTCGCATCCCCAAATTCTGAAATAATCTGTTATGCGGATGATGTTTCCATTGTTTGCTGGCACAAGACCATAGAAGGGTTAAAAAAATGAAACAGAGAGTACTTTAAATTATGTAATACAATGGTGTACAAGAAATAAGCTAAAACTAAGCCCGGAGAAAACCGGCTTAATACATATGCACGGCAAACAAAATATTCCAATGGGAACTCCAAACTTCATAATAAAACCAGTGAAAGAAGTAAAAATTTTAGGTATAAAATTTTCTAATCACAGAATTAAGTCAAAAATTAACTTCACACCCCACATTAATGATATTCTTTGTAAAATCAACCTTATGAAAAATCTGTTATTTTCACTCTGTGGGAAAATGTGGGGATTGGATGCTAAAAAAAGATTAATTTTATATAAAACTCTTTTCAGGCCAATACTAACCTATGGATCTGAAATATGGTATAAATTTATTAATAAAAGAAGTAAACAAAGATTAAACTCTCAGCAATATCAGATTCTTCTTTGAGTAGTGAGAGCCTACAAAACGACCTCATCAAATTGTATTCATAGTTTGGCAAAAATACCTATTCTCACAGATCACATAGAATCGTTGATAATAAAATACGATTCGGCCAATTTATCAAAAGAAGAAATTAATGTATTCAAACCGCATGCCCCAACTATAATTCATAACTTCATAGAATCAAGAATGGCTGAAACAATAGCTAACACTAATGAAACATTCCGAAAATTTTTCCCATTCGAAATTCCTTTTTATTTTCGTCCGAATTTTTATAACTCTCACAGTTCGTAACGGGTCATGGTAATTTTGGAGAATTTTTGTCGAAAATCGGGGCAACGGATGATCCTAGCTGTTTCTGTGGAAAAGAAAACCAAGACTCAATACATTTATTAATAGAATGTCCGATATTTCACAGCTACAGAAGTAATCATTTTTATCCCATCGAAGAAATTTGCGAATTTGTATATAACAAAGACACTTATGTAAAATTCAATAATTTTTGTAAATTCATTTTGGATTTTCTCTTCTGTTTGAGAAAACGATCGTTTCAGTTTTAATTGTGTTTTTAGTCGGTTATTGAGTTGTATATAATGAATTGTATATAGCTTGCTAAAATAATCCATTTTAGATTTTCTCTTCTGTTTTGGAGCACTATCGTTTAAGTTTCAATTATGTTTTTTTTTAGTCCGGTTATTAAATTGTAAAAAATGAATTGTATATAATCTACTAAATGTATTTAGGCGCAAGTATCCCGAGCTGGGATATCGCGTCCGATATGTCAAATAAATAAATACAAGCATTTGCTGAATTCATGCCAAAGCTACAGTAGTGTTTATTGATTCTAAAATAACGCTAACTGAAAAAAATAAAAGACGCAGTCTATGGCAATACCTGTTCAAAACTTTTCCTTAATTTTTATTTAAAAAGAAAATATTTCTACAATTATTCAACATACACAACGCCGTTTTTTACCTTTGAAATAAAATGATTAAACTAATAAGTCAAAATGTATAGGGCGCCTCTCACGTCAAAATAGACGTCAAAACTATGGACGCCATCTATTGACCGTCGTCACAAACTAGCGGTCTCAGGTCGGTGACAAAGCCACAACACCAGCTTTGGTAAACTGAGAAGTGTCCACCTAGAGACCATGGTTTCTGGCTAATGGCCCTCGTCAGTCTAGGGCGGACTTTATTCCATGAGATCCACACGGGATCTAATGGAATCTTCACAATCTGCCAAAGAGGTGTTTTGGTGGCAAGGTAGCCAGAAACCATGGTCTCTAGGTGGACACTTCTCAGTTTGCCAAAGCTGGTGTTGTGGCTTTGTCACCGACCTGAGACGGCTAGTTTGTGACGACGGTCAATAGATGGCGTCCATAGTTTTGACGTCTATTTTGACGTGAGAGGCGCCCTATACATTTTGACTTATTAGTTTAATCATTTTATTTCAAAGGTAAAAAACGGCGTTGTGTATGTTGAATAATTGTAGAAATATTTTCTTTTTAAATAAAAATTAAGGAAAAGTTTTGAACAGGTATTGCCATAGACTGCGTCTTTTATTTTTTTCAGTTAGCGTTATTTTAGAATCAATAAACACTACTGTAGCTTTGGCATGAATTCAGCAAATGCTTGTATTTATTTATTTGACATATCGGACGCGATATCCCAGCTCGGGATACTTGCGCCTAAATACATTTAGTAGATTATATACAATTCATTTTTTTCATTTTTGACGTCTATTTTGACGGGAGAGGCGACCCTTGTCTCTTTAGATATATATATATAGGTTTTATAATATTTAAAGAAATTTATAGAAAAATTTGATGTTGAATTGAAAGTATAATGTCAGTATAGCAAGCTATTACTGAACGATAAAGTAGAATTAAATATAATTTATGAAAAAAAAAACAATAGAAAAAATAAAAGATAAGTGGGCCAGGTGTTGATATTAAAAATAAAGAAGGCATTTCCTGACAATGAGCACATTTTCTTTTTAGATGGCAGAGCACCATCTAGTGGAGCAAAACTAAACGTTTATTTAGCTTGCTCCGTGATATTTGGCCAACCCAATTTCTTGATAAATCAAGAAAAAACCATCCACGAACGCATTTCGCGCTTTTGGCGCTCGTCAGCGTGGAGTAGGCTGTAACCACTGCGACCAAAAAGATTTTTGGTCCCAGAGGCTTCCTGAAAAACCAAGAAATGGGTATTTAAGGCCAAATTTGCGTAAATACGCTATAATTTATATGAAAGAAAGTTAGTATTAGAGAATGAGTGATGATAATCAGAAAAATATATAAAAATATTACTTTTAAGGTATCAAAAAGGTATTTTTTTATTTTAAGTAACAACATAGGGTTACAAGTTCACGCTTCAAGTTCAATTCTTCCTTTTTTTTCTTCCTATGTTCTGCTACTATGACACGTAACTGCCGAGGCAATAGCGTGTACTTGTTATAACCCTATGTTGTTACATAAAAAAAACCTTTTTGATACCTTAAAAGTAATATTTTTATAATTTGTTTTTAATTATCATTACTCATTCTCTAATACCAACTATCTTTCATATAAATTATATTTAATTCTACTTTATATATATGTAGTATATAGGGATATATGCAAATAGGATGGGAATTGCCATCCCTGGACACTTTTTTTTTTTTACGTTTATCATTACTCTTCACAATTCATCCTTTCATACTTCATCCCTAAGGTTAGAAAGAGTCGTTATTTCTCCTTAAAATAATAAAAATTACGATTTTTCGTTCAAAAGAAACATTTGCGGTAAAAATCATTACTCTTCACAATTCATACTTCATCCCTAAGGATAGAAATAGCCGTTATTTCTCCTTAAAATAATTAAATTTGCGATTTTTCGTTCTGTAAAAAGAAACATTTTCGGTTAAATCATTACTCTTCACAATTCATACGTCATCCCTAAAGTTAGAAATAGTCGTTATTTCTCCTTAAAATAATTAAATTTGCGATTTTTCGTTCTGTAAAAAGAAACAGTTGCGGTAAAATCATTACTCTTCACAATTCATCCTTTCATACTTCATCCCTAAGGATAGGAATAGTCGTTATTTCTCCTTAAATAATGAAAATTACGATTTTTCGTTCTGTAAAAAGAAACATTTGCGGTAAAACTTGTTAAACGTCGTTCTATAAGCATAGCCGTATTATATTGTAATATAGGGATATATGCAAATAGGTTATCCAATGGTAATGGCTAAATCGCCATATACGAAGTAGTAAAAGTGGTCAATAGTGTTTAAAATGTTTTGAAGAGTTGGCTGTGAAGATGCAATAGAGGGAGGTCTATTTAAGTAAATATTTGTCTCATATACAGTTAAACCTCTCAATAGCGCCCCCTCTTGGGACTCACCAAAATAGGGTGCTATAGAGAGAGGGTGCTATAGACAGGTCACTTTTAATGTACAGTTAAATCTGTTTATAGCCCCCCCCTCTTGGGACTCACCAAAATAGGGTGCTATAGACAGGTCACTTTTAATGTACAGTTAAACCTGTCTATAGCGCCCCCTCTTGGGACTCACCAAAATAAGGTGCTATAGAGAGTGGGTGCTATAGACAGGTCACTTTTAATGTACAGTTAAACCTGTCTATAGCGCCCCCTCTTGGGACTCACCAAAATAGGGTGCCATAGAGAGGTGGTGCTATAGACAGGTCACTTTTAATGTAAATCGCATCGTACTACGTATTTAAAATCGGGCGCTATAGAGAGGAAAGCGCTATAGACAGGTTTAACTGTATATATATGAAGTATATTGTAATATATGTAAAAAGGTTATCCAATGGTAATGGCTAAATTGCCGTATACGAAGTAATAAAAGAGGACAGTGTTTCAAATGTTTTGAAGAATTGACTGTGTAGATACAATAGAAGGTGGTGTCTATCTCGGTAGATATTTGCGTTGAGATAAGCAGCGATAGTTCGCGTCTACTTCTACCTCGATCAATAGACCCACGGGTTTGTTGCCTTCCGCGCCATTTTCTCGAAGCCCGCCCACTATTCCCCAATCGACCGATAATGCGGAAGTTTGCGCCCGTGTAAGAGAGAGATTGGTTAGTGATAGGAAAGCATAAAGTAGAGATGACACTTACCTGGTGTAGAATCGGTTGGGGTGGCTCCTACGAAGGAAGACTCCATCCAGACAAGAGGTGGTGAAGCAGGCTTCGGACGATAGTAATCGCTGTCCTGGGAGTCGTAGACACCTTGAAGATAGGAATGTCGCGGAGATGCTGTACCACTGCTAGGAGAGGAGTTCTGGGCGGCAGCTGCAGCTGCTCTCCAACCAAGATAGGGCTGTCGATGTGATCCCCATCTACTGAGAGGTGAATCACGTGGGGAGAGACTGGTGGTACTGGAAGGTACACTCCAGTCCGGAGTAACCCGTTTTGGAATTATAAGAGACCTGCCTGATGTAAGTCCGCCTCCTGAAGTCAAACTGGATACTGAAGATGCTCTGGATGCAGATTGCCAACCGCCTGATGAACGTCTCTTTAGTAGAAAACCTTCTTTCGGTAGTGCATTGGGTTTGTACCAATCTGGTAGGTCGAGATTCTGTAGTGAACGTTCGACTCGGAGTTCATGTTCGGATTTGTTACGTATGCGAAGCGTGTTCTCTGGAGGTCCGTCTAGTAAATAGTCCATGCTACGTGCTCGGGACTCGGGTCCTGCAGGTTGTGGTGGCTCGGGCATTGGTGTAGGTAGCATATCCAGGCTGGTCTCCAGGTATCCCAGGCTGTGTGAGCGCCTCGGGGGCGATACCCAGGGACGAGGTGCGGCGGGACGTCGGTACGAAAGCTGAGGTGCAGGGCTGCAGACCGAATTGATCGGCGGTCGGAGTCTGCGCACTGCTTCCTCCACAGCGACAGCCACGCAGGGTGAACTCCGCGCTAGATCCTCGCGGCTCTGTCTCGCTGAATTACAGAACCTTGCGAATCTTTCACCTTCCTTTGCCGGCGCAGGAGTAGAGTGACCATTCTGGCGTGCTAAGTTTTCGAAGAATTGTCGACGAGCGTTTGCTATCTTGCCTCTCATGACGGCAGGAGGGCACGGTGGCTTTGTACGTACAGGTGGGTTGGCCTCAGTGGGCCGCGTGGCGCCGTTGGCCACAGTCATCGTCGGAGTGGGTGGCGGTGGTTTGACGGCCGCCGATTGGTCACCTCTGGAGCATGCGCCCAAGGCTTCAAATTCAGCCGCGCGCTGCGCTACGCTGCCACTTCTCTGCGAGCGACGTAGATATGCATGTATACGTCCCGCCAATCCTGTAGACCTCAAGTCTGGAGTGCTACGTGCTTCCTGAGACTTCTTGTGGAACAGTCTGTTGACAATTCGAGCTCTGAATGACTCTCTTTTTGAAGATTTACGGTCATCAAAACATATAATCTCATCTCTCACATCCTCTAAGGATCGTCCACCGTCTTTCTGATTCACTTTACCCATTCCTGACTCAACACTTGTCATTTGAATTTTCTCAGCTAAGTCATCTCTGCTTCTATTGATATTCTCAGCTTTGATGGCCGACTTTTCGGTATTCTTTTTCGATTCGGAGCTCGATCTTTGTTTGCCTAGTAATCCAAAGAGATTACGTTTGCTAGATCGGCTTGTTTCGCGAAGGATTTTGGTTTCAACGTGTAACTTTTCATCAAGATTATCTAGAGATGAAATTCTCATATTTGGAACAGCAGAACTTGCCTCTGAGGAATCCAAATCTTCCGAAGAATGCCTGGGATTGTCGAGGAAGACACAACGTAACTCACAATCTAATTTCTTCGCCAGTTCCGCGCTACCTTCAATCCAGTATCTTTCAAATTCACCGGTTGCATTTTCAGGATTGACAATCGTCAAATTTGGCGGTAGCTTCTCAGAACTGATTTTTGTTTCCGTGGATTGTTTCACTTGACAAGCGATAGATTCTTTTTGAGAAGGAATTTCATTTCGAATTTCCGTTTCTAAATGATGTCTTTCTTTGATTGGAAGCGCAATTTTTAAATTTTGATCAACTTTTATTTTTTGAGATGAAATATCTTCATGGTAATCGCCTTTCATTTTAGACGTGATTTCTACATTCTGGTCATCTGTCATTTGAGATATGTTTGCTAAATGATCACCTGTCATAGAAGGGGACAAATTTGCTAAAAGATGATCATCTTTTATTTGGGAATCAATTTCTGAATGATTGATTTTCCTTTGAGGAGGGCTTTCTAGACAAATAACACTTTCAACTGAAGATTTGCTTTCTAATTGGTTGATTGATTTTGATTGAGAGGAATCGTCAGTTTGAGATGGGCTATTCTGTACTCTGGAATGTGGCAGTTCGGGTGTCGTACTAGCAGATTCAGAATCTGAGGAAGCATTCGTATATTCTGGAAACTTCTTTTCCACTGCTGATATCAATTCGTTAAAACTCTTAGAGAAATTTTCAATCAGCATAGATGTTGTTTTTTCAAGAATTGGAAATTCCAAGTCGGGGGCTGTGTTTTCAATTGATGTCACTTCATCTGAAAGATCGTTTTTTTCGTGTAGCGGCCAATCTTCCTGGCCAGAGTTTTCTGATTCTGTTTTGGCATTGGCAATGCTTCCAATGGATTCAAGATCATCTGAATGATTCGATTCTGAGAACAGACCTTCATCTGGAGAAGTTTCATTCCTATGTTCTTGTTCTAATTGTTCCAAAGATATCATATTGTTCATTTTGTCGAACATTTCAACGTTCGAAATTGTTGATGATGGATAGAGAGTCATACTTGGGGAATTTTTGGGTTCTACTTTTTGATTTTCGGAATATATATCTAATATACCTAAATTAGTATTTTCTTTCTCTTTGTTATTGGCATCATCATTTTCGAATGTTATTTCAACAATTTGTGTTGAATTATTTTGAGCAATATTGGTTATTTCTTCACATTCACTAGTTCTTCTGTCAGTCGAGATATCATTACAGGTGGATAGTTTCAAACTGGCTTCTTCCAATCGCCACAAAGTGGATACATTGTCCATAACGATCTTTTTCAAGCTATCTTTCTCTTCTTGATGAGGTTCAAATATCTTCCATTCGGAAGAAGTAAAGGATACTAAGGAATTTGATGAATCCAGTACTGATGAGTCATTGTTGGATGAGTTTGTACCATCGGTCAACTCATCTTGCTGGCATTCGATCGTATTCCACTCAACTACGGTCAGAGGCGTCAAAGTTTGGGATAGCTTCAATTTACTTGATTCTGTCTTCGGTAGCTCCTGCGGTTGGCAAGCTATCGTATTTTCTGTCATACTTGGGGAATTTAACGAGAGTTCGTTCAATTTGGATGATGGTTTAGATTCTTGATGCCAATCTCTTATTTTTGTTTCTGAGAAATCTGATGATTCGAAGAAACTTTGTACGCTGTTATGTAATACCTGGGAAGATGGTTGAGCTTCTACGGTATGAGTTTCAAGTTGGTAACTCAATAGATTCCATTCTGAGAAATCTGGAGATACTGTGGAATTTGGAAAATCTAATTTGTCTGATTTATGGATAGATGATGTTGATATCTCACGCTGGATTTCAAGTCGGCTTTCTGGACTTTTCCAATCTGGAAATTCTGAGGTTCTTGATATGATTGTATGATCGGTTAACCTATACGTTGAGGTTATCAGCTCTTGTTGGGAGTCCATTATTTTCCAATCCGAGTCGTTCGCATGCTTAAATTTGGTAGATAATTCTATTTCTGGTGGTCCATTCTTAAATGGTGTGGATACCTCGGACTCCAGTTCTTGCCGACAGCCAAGAACCTGCCATTGGGACCTATCCCGAAATGGTGAAAAACTTGACCTATCCATTTCTGATGGTTCATAGTCTGAATCCGGTGCCTGTGGGAAGACCAAAGCATTCCATTCTGATATAGCTAAGGATTTTAAAGGATTTTTTGGATATACCTCTGGTGATCTGGGTGATGTTGACAAATCGGAATGGATTTTTTGCTGATAGCTTGATAATTTCCATGCAGCGTCATCTAATGATGTTGAAGAATTTTGGGGCATTGATTTTGTCAATGTAAGTGTCGTTGGTGATAGGACTTCAGATTGCAGGTCTTGTTGACATGTCTGAAAACTGTCTTCAGTTTCTGGTGTCCCACGTCCTGTCATAGACAAACTTAGCATTGAATCTTCAGATGTTAGCACCGATTCATCTCCGCATAAAAACGGATTGTTGATCGGTCTTACGTTAACATCCACTCGAATAGCGTAAGCATCTTGGCTATCTCGAGATGAGACATCTGAATCAGACGAAAGAGATGAAATTGATTCGTCATTCAGGGATTCCTTAGAAAAAGCTTCCAAGATGGTGCTATTTGAGAAAGAATTACGGGAAGAAAAAGCATGACTTTCTTCGTCTTCAGCTAGAAGACTGTTCTGTTCGTCGAGCTGTAGAGGCAGTCTTGATCTCTGGATCTGTTGGCTAGGATGGCGAGGAGACGGGCTTCTGTCTTCTTCCTCTTCTGCGATGGGCTGCAGCGTGCCCTGCGTCACAGAACTCAATCTGAGCAACACGCTGAGTCAAATATAGTCCATTCTGCAATGGGATTCAGCATGCTTTTCGTCACAGAACTCAATCTGAACAACAAGCAAAGTAAATTTAGTACATTCTGTAATGGGCTTCAGTGTGCCTTTCGTTACAGCAATCCAATCTAAGAAACACTCTGAGTCAAACATAGTACATTATGTAATGGGCTTCAGCTTTCACTGCGTTACAGCAAGCCAATCTAGGCAAAAAGTAGCGTCAGACATAGTCCATTCTGCAATGGGCTTCAGCTTTCACTGCGTTACAGCAAGCCAATCTAGGCAAAAAGTAGCGTCAGACATAGTCCATCCTGCAATGGGCTGCAGCTTTCACTGCGTTACAACCATCCAATATGTACAACACGCTGAATCAAACATAGTCCATTCTGCAATGGGCTGCAGCTTTCATTAGGTCACAGAAACTCAAACTGAACAAAAAGAAGAGGCAAACATAGTCCATTTTGCAATGGGCTTCAGCGTGCCTTTCGTTACAGCAATCCAATCTGGACAACAAGCAAAGTCAAACATAGTCCATTCTGTAATGGTGTACAGTGTATCTTTAGTCACAGCAAGACAATCTGAACAATAAGTTGAGTCAAAGATAGTCCATTCTGCAATGGAATTCAGCATGCCTTTCGTCACAGAACTCAATCTGAACATCAAAAAGAGCCAAACAGAGTCTCTTCTGCAATGGAATTCAGCTTGTCTTTCGTCACAGAGAACTCAATATGAACAAAAAGAAGAGTCAAGCATAGTCCATTCTGTAATGAGCTTCAGCTTTCACTGCGTCACAGCAAGTCAATATAGACAAAAAGCTGAGTAAAACATAGTACATTCTGCAATGGTCTACAATGTATCTTTCGTCACAGAAAGCCAATCTGAACAACAAGCTGAGTCAAACATAGTCTATTCTGTAATGGGATTCAGCTTTCACTGCCTTACAGCAATCCAATCTGAACAAAAAACTAAGTCAAACAGTCTCTTCTGCAATGGGCTTCAGCTTTCATTGCGTTACAGCAAGCCAATATAGACAACAAGCTGAGTCAAACATAGTCCATTCTGAAATGGTCTACAGCTTTCACTGCGTTATAGCAATCCAACTTGAAACAACAAGCAAAGTCAAACATATTCCATTCTTCAATGGGCTTTAGCGTGTCTTTCCACACAGAACTCAATCTGAACATCAAAAAGAGTCAAACACAGTCTCTCCTGCAATGGGCTTCAGCTTTCACTGCCTTACAGCAATCCAATCTGAACAACAAGAAGAGTCAAGCATAGTCATTCTGCAATGGTCTACAATGTATCTTTCGTCACAGAAAGCCAATATGAAC
Source organism: Cordylochernes scorpioides (assembly GCA_030710605.1). NCBI lineage: Eukaryota > Metazoa > Arthropoda > Arachnida > Pseudoscorpiones > Chernetidae > Cordylochernes > Cordylochernes scorpioides. The sequence goes on from CP092865.1 coordinate 67,986,322, forward strand.
AACAAGCTGAGTCAAACATAGTCTATTCTGCAATGGGATTCAGAATGTCTTTCGTTACATAACTCAATCTGAACATCAAAAAGAGTCAAACACAGTCTCTCCTGCAATGGGATTCAGCTTTCACTGCGTTACAACCATCCAATCTGAACAACACGCTGAGTCAAGCATAGTCCATTCTGTAATGGGCTTTATAGCGTGCCTTTCGTCACAGAGAACTCAATCTGAACAACACGCTGAGTCCAACATAGTCCATTCTGCAATGGGATTCAGCTTTCACTGCGTTACAGCAATCCAATCTGGGCAACAAATTGAGTCAACCATATTCCATTCTGCAATGGGATTCAGCTTTCACTACGTTACAGCAATCCAATCTGAACAACAAGCGTAGTCATTCTGCAATGGTCTACAGTGTATCTTTCATCACAGAAAGCCAATCTGAACAACAAGCATAGTCAAATATAGTACATTCTGCAATGGGATTCAGCGTGTCTTTCGTCACAAAACTCAATCTGAACAACAAAAATAGTCAAACACAGTCTCTCCTGCAATGGGATTCAGCTTTCACTGCGTTACAGCAATCCAATCTGAACAACAAGCATAGTCAAATATAGTCCATTCTGCAATGGGATTCAGCGTGTCTTTCGTCACAGAACTCAATCTGAACAACAAGCATAGTCAAACATAGTCCATTCTGCAATGGGATTCAGCTTTCACTGCGTTACAGCAATCCAATCTGGGCAACAAATTGAGTCAAACATATTCCATTCTGCAATGGGATTCAGCTTTCACTACGTTACAGCAATCCAATCTGAACAACAAGCGTAGTCATTCTGCAATGGTCTACAGTGTATCTTTCATCACAGAAAGCCAATCTGAACAACAAGCATAGTCAAATATAGTCCATTCTGTAATGGTATTCAGCGTGCCTTTCGTTAAAAAACTCAATCTGAACATCAAAAAAAGTCAAACACAGTCCATTGTGCAATAGGATTTAGCTTTCACTACGTTACAGCCATCCAATCTGGACAACAAGCATAGTCAAATACAGTTTCTCTTTAAACTAATCTATTATAGTTTCATATTCTACAGTACATTGTCATCAAATCAATACTTACAAAAGGATAAAGACTTTTCCCTGGATACATTTTGGAAATTCGTAAAAAAAAATAGTTTACAAAGGTCTAATCATTAATAAAATGTTTTAAATTTTTTCTTTAAGAATGTTTATTGATTCACCATCGATGTATAGCTTAATAAGATATGAAATAATAGCAATTCAAGGAATTAACTCAAAATAAGAGAATCAATAATGGATTCAATTCAATTATAACCATTTGTTTTATCAAGGCTTAGCAAAAATCCATGAATTCTTTCATAATTTATCATCAAATTCAAAATGATTAGATCATGCTTTCGTTAATCATTTCAATAAAGATTTTGAATATCGAAAGACAAATGTTTTTATCTTCTGTAATATAGAAATATTTTTGAAGATGAGAGAAAGCTGCTTTGAAAACTCTCAATTTTTAAAGGATTAGTGTTAAAATAAGCTCATGACTGCTTGATTTCTCACGTGGCAGCGTATTCAAGACAAACGAGGATGTTTTGCTTGTTTTCAACGCTGTAAAAATGAAGAACTTCCCTATAAGATCAGATTTTATTAATATAAATATTCTTATGTGAAAAAAATAATTTAATAAAAATATCAGGTGTTGATATATTAATCCTCAAGTACTCGCGCGGGGTCTGATAGACTCCAAACACACTTATTTCATTAAATACCTAGAATTCTATAAAACATTTAGAGATCAAAACTTCAGTAGCTTAATTTTATATGACAATGAATATGTAAACCTATATTAACTTAATTTTGTTGCCCTATAATAGACAATACAATGGAGTTGGGGTCCATTGGACCCCGCGCGAGTGTAATAACGTAACTTTAATTTTCAAGTATGGGGAAATGGGTAAGCTACCTTATATCTCTGCAACACTTTATATCCTTTATCTATGACTTTGACTTAGGTTTGTAGGAACAATGAATAGAAATAAAATGGAAATTCCCCCAATTTTTGCTACAAAAGCTACGTTCTCAACTCACTATTCCATCTTTGTATTCAAGAAAAGAGAGAGTACACTGGTTTCATATGTACCAAAAATCTAAAGAAGTTATTTTAATATCAATCATGGACTCCACAAAACAAATATATTCTGAATCTGGTAGAAAATATAAACTAGAGATAATAACATTTTATAAAGAAACAAAATCAGGTGTTGATGTAGTTGATCAATTGTGTAAAAATTACAACGTAGGAGGACAAGGAAATAGCCATTGTACCTCTTTTTTGATCTCATCAATGTTTCAACAAAAGTTATATATAAAATGAACAAAAATTTTGAAATATTAAAAGGAATATCGTTTATTGAAGATATTGCATTTGGGCTAATTGACCCGATCCTACAAAAACGGGAAAATATATGTTTTCTTCCAAAATATATAAAAACTATTATATCTACAATTGCTTCTACAGATGAGCCACAACAAGTAAAGTCCTAAAATGTTATAATTAATTGACAGATATAAAGTTCCTGTGTTTCTTCTGAAAGAAAATCAGCCAGGGTCATTATCAGCGAAACGGAAGCATTGCCAATTTTGTGATTGCTTCAAAGACCGAAAATCCAAAATTATACGTGCTAAATGCGCTAAACACATTTATACTGAACACTCAACAACACTTTAAAAGAAATTTTCACAAGAATAATTTAGATTTTAATTCATATTTTTAATTAAATTGTTCGTATATATTAATAGTTTAGATTTTTTTGTCATATTACAAATTTTATCAAATAAAAATGATTAATAATGTAATTTTTTTTATGATAAATTGATATATTTGTAAACTAAATACTGTATTCTTTTGGATGCAAACAAAAATTATATCTATATTTTATTTTTAAAGTATTTTATTCATTGTAGAATATTGGGGTCTGCGAGACCCCGCGCGAGTACTAACATCAGTAAAATCCAGTAACTAAGGGTAACTTAAAGGAACATACAGCTGTTTGACTCAGGTAGCTCGGGAGAAAGTTATCGTGGCCACAGGATAAGGAGAGAAAATCACGGACGGTATGACCTCTAAATGCTAGTACCATTGGAATTAATGGTACACCTGACCTTAACCTGGAACACGGGAGTTCCTTCACTCGTCAATTTTCGTCTTAGACGCCTCTCGTTTAACGATTTCAAAAGTGTTTAAATAAGACAACAGCTTTCTGGAGATGAGATTCCTTTCACTATTATTGCATTCTAAAGCTTTCGGGAATCCCTGTCTACAGGAGTACAACAATGAACAATAATGCAACGCCGTTTTTTGTTTTTTAGATACTAACTAAGGTTTAACTACCTGTATATAGCGCCCCCTTGGACTAACCAGTCTTGGGACTCACCAAAATAGGGTGCAATAGAGAGGGGGTGCTATAGACAGGTCACTTTTAATGTACAGTTAAACCTGTCTATAGTGCCTCCTCTTGGGACTCACCAAAATAGGGTGCTATAGAGAGGGGGTGCTATAGACAGGTCACTTTTAATGTACAGTTAAACCTGTCTATAGTGCCTCCTCTTGGGACTCACCAAAATAGGGTGCTATAGAGAGGAGGTGCTATAGACAGGTCACTTTTAATGTACAGTTAAACCTGTCTATAGCGCCCCCTCTTGGGACTCGCCAAAATATGGTGCTATAGAGAGGGGGTGCTATAGACAGGTCACTTTTAATGTACAGTTAAACCTGTCTATAGCGCCCCCTCTTGGAACTCACCAAAATAGGGTGCTATAGAGAAGGGGAGCTATAGACAGGTCACTTTTAATGTACAGTTAAACCTGTCTATAGCGCCCCCTCTTGGGACTCACCAAAATAAGGTGCTATAGAGAGAGGGTGCTATAGACAGGTCACTTTTAATGTACAGTTAAACCTGTCTATAGCGCCCCCTCTTGGGACTCACTAAAATAGTGTGCTATAGAGAGGGGGTGCTATAGACAGGTCACTTTTAATGTACAGTTAAACCTGTCTATAGTTCTTCCTCTTGGGACTCACCAAAATAGGGTGCTATAGAGAGGAGGTGCTATAGACAGGTCACTTTTAATGTAAAATGCTTGCATTTTATTGTTTAAAATCGGGCGCTATAGAGAGAAAGGCGCTATTTAGAGGGGGCGCTATAGACAGGTTTAACTATATATATATATACATATTGGCTAGATAAAAACGATTCATTATTAATGTTTTTAAAAGCTTTTATTTAACTTGCCTCCATGTCTGTCTGTCCACAAATCTTGTAAACGATTTTTATAGTATATTTCTAGAGCACGTAGGAATCTGAAATTTGGTACACTTATTACAACCCGATGACAATGCAAGTTGACAAATTTTCAGACTTCTGCGTTGTCAGGGGTGGCCGGAAATGGACAAATTTCCATAATTTCCTTTCAAATTTTGTAAATTAATTTTAATAAACTTCCATATCACATAGAAGTATAAAAATGTTAACACTCACACAGTCTAATGAACAATGCAAGTGTACAAATTTTCAGACCTCTGGGTGGTCGGAACGGCCAGGAATGAACAAATTCCTATATATATTTTTTCTTATTAAAAGCTTTAACTTGCCTCCCTGTCCGTCTGTCCACAAATTTTGTCATCGATTTTTATTACAGTCTTAAAAAAACACTTTCTGACGTTTGAAGCCAAAAACTTAATACAAGGTGGGATCAATAAATAAGGTGAATTATAATTTATTAGAAAATATAAGAACGATATTAAAAATTAGGACTTGATTTATTCAAAATAATCACCTTGGCTTTCTATACATCGTCTCCATCGTTCTGGCAACTTGTAAATACCCTCTTTATAGGCACTCTTAGGAAGCGTGTGAAAAAAATCTTGCACCACTTTCTGTGGTTCTGTTCTAAAACTTCAAAACCTAATTTAATGATTGTAGATACAGTTTTACATGATGTATGCGGCCTTGCCTTATCATGAAGAAAGAGAACACCTTTACTAAGCTTCCGTCTTCATGTAATTCGTCCATTTTTGAACTCGTTAACCCATTTATAAATGTTTTTTTGAGACAAACAAGACTCACCATAGATATTTTTCATTCTTTGGCATATTTGAGATGTTTGAATACCTTCTGCATTCAAGAAACGAATAACTGCACGTTGTTCAAGCGTGGTGCAATCCTTCAAGGGAGCTTCCATTTTAGTTTATTTATAAGTCTCGCGCCGCGCGTGGAAAAAAAGAACAGAACACCTTAAATAGTCTCTCGATGTTATATTTTAATATTCTGTGGTTTAAATTATTTTTGCTTTTTTAATTTTTAATAAATAAGATATTTCACCTTATTTATTGATACCCCCTTGTATGTACACTGTGTGACAAGGAAATTACTGAAGAACTCCCCCATTACCTGCTTAATTGTACAGCCCTTGATGCTGAAAGGAAGGCCCTATATCAACAAATTAAATGTACCAACATTTCACCCTACGTATTGCTTTCAAAAACATCAGCAAACAAATCTAAGGCAATAACTTATTATACATTTTTTAGATCATCATTATGTAAGGACCAGTCAACAAGTGAATGAATTTGAGATGAAGAGTAAAGCCAGTTCTATGTAAATAACACAATTATTACCTTACCCAATTGGGAGAATCTGTATGGGGCAAGTCCCTAATAAAGGCTTTTATGTGTGTGTGTGTAATCAATTTTTTTAGTTTACTTCCAGAGAATAGAAATTCGCAAATTTTATACATTTATTAAAATTTGATGACAATTTAACGCCTTGCCAAATGCTTTATTTTTATTTACTTCTCCTGACGAAGACAAAAGATTTTTGTCGAAACGTTGAGAAAATAAAAAAAAACTCCAACTGGCCGAAGTGTCTATTTTTATATATAAATATAAATAAAATATTCCTTAAAACTTTTTTTTAATCTGTAAATTGCTTTTAACGAATACACACAAAACTTTACAATTTGATTTCATTTAACTAAATTTGCATACCAACCCTTTGTACATATTTCAATTATGTTGATATATATTTTTTATCTTTCCATCTAACTAACTTGCATGCTAATTCTGTACATATTTGAAATATCTTTCTTTTCTTTCAATTTTTTTTTGTTTTTCTTTAAAATGCAAGTGTCCCTAGGGGGACATAGAGCTCTAAGTCGAAAAAAAAAAATAATAACAATTAAAGTTGACAGATTAAAAAAAAAAAAGCTTTTGATAAATTAAGAAAAGTTGATCACGCTAAGAAGTCAAAAAAAAAAAAAACTTTCAGAAATCTTTCGTCGTCTGGAAATCTAAAATGATTAGGACAACAAGTCAGTTTGAAGAATTTATCAAGTAGGCGACATTGTTTGCTAAAGGTCATTTACAGATAACACATTTTTGACCAAACGATAAGATTCCACTATATCATCTTTTGATTAGAAAATACTTTTAAAAAAAGAATTGTTTGTTCTTTTGAATGATAAGCCAATTACTATGATACATTAGCACGCCATCTGTTATCAAAATACGAAACTATTATAAACACGTATGATTCTTTTTTAAAAATAAAATAATTTCTACTGCCCTTACTGCAATGGAAAAATTAATGGGAGGGCCTGGTTCATCAGTGGTGAACCCTCCCAGCGGTTTCGCCAGTTTAATCTACCATACCACTGTTATATTACATTTTTCGATCTTCCTTTTATAGTGATACTGATTGCTAGACTCTTGGAATGGGTATTTTAGATTAACTATGTCCATAGTTTACTTAAATACCATTTCTAAGATTCCACCCTTCAGTGTAGCATATATAAACAGAATGATCCAATACAGTATTAGAGCTCTAAATAAACGGTCTGGTAGATTGGATTGGTATTAAGTCGCTGATATTTTTGATGATGTTATGTTTCTAGAATAGGTTTGGAGAAGAGATAAGCAGAAATGGTTTGTCAGCGATTCAAGTCAGTTCAAGATAAGGATGTTGCTTGAAGTTTATATGTTAAGTTTGTAATTATTCTTAATTTTTTTTTTTTTATTCATAGAAGCATTTTTCTGGCAGACATATTTAATTTTTTATCATCATCATTTTTTATTATTATTGTTTTTTTTTTCTTAGTTAGTTATCAAATCATTTTGTAATTGTAGTTCCTATTTTGTTGTGTTCCTTTTTTAAGCAATAAAATATATAGAACTAAGATGTAATATTCAATTCAAGCATATGGAACCAACATCGATTCATTTTTTTTTTTAAACAAAGCAAAATCATAAGCTTATACAACTTTCACTTTTTCATACAGATGTGTAGCTTCAGCGTTATTTATTCCTTTTCTTACAGTTTCACTGCTCCCAGGCGCTGTTCCCCTGCCATCTCCACGTTTCTTCCATCCCTGCGAGACATATTTGCTGCCAGATCATAGGATCACTTGCCACTGGAAGTCGTGTTCTGCCATAGGGGTTAGAAGTCCATGTTCTAAATGGCCAATTAACCCGAAAGAAAGACAAGAGGCTCACAGTTTCTGGGAGATTTGACCTACAAGTCTGATGATGTATGCTCAGATGGGTGGAGAAATAGATGGTTTGTCGGTGAGGTCGAACGGCCGAAGTGATTAATTTTCCTTTTGGGATGAACTGATAGGTCTGTAGGTCTAGGGAAGGAATCAGCAAACTTTTGGATCGAAAGAGTCAAATACAATTTATAAATTTACAAAGTTTTTAAAAAGTTACAACATTTTTTTTTTTTTGTCAATGATAAATGATATTATAAAATAAATAAAGCTTCCAGGGCTAAGTTTCTTGTGCAACTTTTTATTTTCAAGTTTTCGGACTTGTCAGTCCTTTAACAGGATTATCACGTAACTTATTAATAAATACAATTTTTATATACACATTATTATATACATGTTTTAAATACTTATTATATATTGAGAGAAAAATATATTACATTATTTCTATTTGTAAAACAACTTTTTTTGAAAATATACGTGCGTGGTGGATGATATCTCGAGATTTCAAATTAAATTTAATAAATTCGTGAACTATTGTGTTATATATAGAAGATTGCCTACATAAAATATATATAAACAGTACTCACATAAAAATAATATTTACGTATGGAACTATATAAAGAGCTTTACATCTAAAGAGCTGTAAGTGGCGAGCGGCAGTTTACCGACCCCTGGTTTAGATACAGGATGTATGTGGAGTCTAACTTAGTTCTAAGGACCTCACGATGACTGAGCTGAAAATGTAACTCTAATTGCATGATCTTGGTAAATTTACCCGATTTCTTAATCCCGCTCGTAGGATATTATTAATTCGACAATAACTCTGAAAGATACACTCATGGACAAAACTTGAGGAAGTTGTACCTTTTAGCATGTATATCGGGATTCAGACAATAACTCTGAAAGATGCACTCATGGACAAAACTTAAGGAAGTTGTACCTTTTAGCATGTATATCGGGATTCAGACAATAACTCTGAAAGATACACTCATGGACAAAACTTAAGGAAGTTGTACCTTTTAGCATGTATATCGGGATTCAGACAATAACTCTGAAAGATACACTCATGGACAAAACTTGAGGAAGTTGTACCTTTTAGCATGTATATCGGGATTCAGACAATAACTCTGAAAGATGCACTCATGGACAAAACTTGAGGAAGTTGTACCTTTTAGCATGTATATCGGGATTCAGACAATAACTCTGAAAGATACACTCATGGACAAAACTTGAGGAAGTTGTACCTTTTAGCATGTATATCGGGATTCAGACAATAACTCTGAAAGATATTACAGTGACTTGTATTGAAGATATACGTCATAACCAATGTGAACAAAATTGCTCCTTTAACAAAACAGACAACCGGCGATTTTCAAAGACTTTCAACTTCCTTAAGTTTTGTCCATGACTTATAAAATATTTGTTTTTGTGATATATCTACCGCCCCACCTTCTATAGACAGGGGGAGGGGTGGTTTACTTCCCCTCAAATTTCCCAGGATCGAAGCAGGAAGTGAGGGGGGAACACCCAGTAAGGATTACCTGTCATTCTACAAACCCAATTCATGTAACAAAGAAGCGAAAGTAAAGCCCACTTTATATCAATTTGTATCTGTGAAAAATATTTATTAATCGTTGAAGTACAGTTTAACTCCGCCTTTACCGGTCCCAAGCCCGGATAAAAAAGGAGGAGGGGGAGCAGTAACAAGCTCACTAAACAACCTGGGCTCAGCTGGCCATGCTGATAGTACCCTGTAAGGTCTCCAGGTATACAGGATGAGCAGTGTTTGTACTCCATTGTTAAGAGCAGCTGTACCTGGTGTATGTTCCTCATGTCAGAGGCGGCCATTTCTTTTGGAGCTAAGTCAGTGGCCTGCTACTGAGTAGTGCTCCCAGTCTTAATGACAAAGACATTCTACTTCACCCAGTGATGATGGTTGTCAAACAGACACCATCACAACTTGTTACCCTAATATAATTGAGTGGAGATAAGAAATAATAAGAAGAAGTACAGTTTACACAGCTCGAAACGTTCATGGTTAGCTTTTCTTGATTTATCAATAAAATTGACAAAACATCAGATAACAGGTTAAATCAATTATGAAAAAGGCATCTCCTTATCGTACAACTGAAAGTTTCTGATGGCTTGCACCATCTATCGGAATAAATATCAACTATTCTCGTTGATTTTTAATTATTCCAGAATTGGCCAAATACCCATTCTTGATTACTCAAGAAAAGCTAACCACGGACGCGTTTCTCACTGTTGGCCCTCATCAGCGTGGTACAAGCTGAATCTCAACGACCAAAAAATCATGAAACGGGTAGTTAAGGCCAGAATTGTGTGAGACCGCGACACAATGTGAAAAAAAATATATTGTTTAATGTTTAAATCAATGTTTAGTTGATTTCTTCCGTTCAACTATATGGCTCTCTGCACCGAAAAAAAAAAGACCCATGGGAGAATTGAACCCACAACCTTCACTTTATTAGCAAGATGCTCTAACCAACTAAGCTAATGGAATTGATATAAATCAAGTAAAATATGAAATAAAAATAATCTACGATTGGAAAATTGAATTAAAAATAAATATTCCTACTAAAAATTCTGAAGAATAAAAATAAATGTGACATATGAAGCAAAATATAGCGAAAATTTTGGTATACAAGGTGTGTCCAATAAATAATGAGACTGGTCAAAATTAAAGAAAAAATAAAATGATTTAAAAAAAAATGTATTAGTATTTTTCAAAATAGTCCCTACCCGCATCTATACATAATTTCCATCTCTTCTCCCATGATTTAAAACATTTAGAAAAGGCATCTTTCGGGATGTTCTTCAAGACCTTTTTCGAATCCGCTATGATGGACTCTCTAGTGTCAAATCTCCTTCCTTTTAGAGCCATTTTGAGTTTTGGAAAGAGAAAAAAATCATTTGGAGCTAGGTCTAGGGAATAGGGAGGTTGTGTTGAAGTATTTGGATGCCGTGTTTAGCCAAATAAGTCAGTACAGATGTAGCGGTGTGTGGTGGTGCATTATCATGATAGATAATCCAATTTTTGGAACTCCACATTTCACTTGTATAGATTGCTATCAATAGAAAGATATATATTTGATCAAAATATCCTTTATTTTACCAATATTTCAGTTGGCTGAATGCTTTTACTGTAAATACATCACATTTCTACATATGGTACAGGCCATGATAATCCTGGTGGGTAGTTAGCGACTGATTTTACTGTAAGTACATCACATTTCTACACATGTAAAAAGCAGTTCAACTTTTGTACTAACAAATATGCCAGACTCGTTTATTTGCTTGCACTCGCTTATAGGGTTGGACTTTTGTGCAAGAATCGGTGGTCATTGGATCATTTTTTTTTTAGATATATAAAAAAAAAGTGGCCAATACGGTATCCGAACCAAGTTTATAGCTATTAAAAACCAACGGTTTAGACCATCCTTCCACCCACCCCAGTGTAAATAAGTAAGAATCCATTGATATGACGACATATATCCTGAAAGAGAGAGTGAGGAAGGAACTACGGAAGTTGAGCGACCAATCACAAGCTCGCTGACACGCCACAAAGCCCGGAAGCGTCCATTGTTATGTCAATTGAATCAAAGGCTGGGAACCAGCTCTCTCCAACTGAGCCGACAACAAGAATTGAAATTACCATCTAGTCTCTGTTACATCTAATGGTAATACCATTATACCACGGGCTTCCACTTCTTTACCATTTATTTCTTAATTAATTCAATTTATATATATATTACAATTGATTTTATTTTGTTTATATTTAATTTTTTTTTTTATCTTTTTTTAGTCGCAGTGGTACAGCCTACTCCACACTGACGAGCGCCAACAGCGAGAAACGCGTTCGTGGATGGCTTTTCTTGATTTATCAAGAAATTGGGTTGGCCAAATATCAGGGAACAGGTTGAATCAATGTTTAGTTGATTTCTGTTCCACCAGATGGCGCTCTGCCTTCTGAAAAGCACATGTGCTCCTGGTCAGGATATGCCTACTTTGTTTTTAATATTTAATTTTGTTTAGAATGTATAGCATAGATGGTTTATCGCCCAATAAGCTTGTAAGACGTCCATGGCTCACCTGAAGCACGCGACCTGCTGTATGCTTCATAACAAAAACCTCGTAAAAGATGGACGATTTGTCCATCGAAATATTGGATTAATAAAATTCATTTAATCCAAAAATATATATATATTGCTTTCCTAACAACTTCTTTTTTCATCATGATCTCATATTTTTCTTTATCTTCGTTTATTTATTTATTTATTTCAACACACAAAACGCGATATTCCGGCTAGGGATAATTGCGTCGATTTACATTTTTTTTTTTAAACGAGACAGTAACAAACATATTACCACGTAGAAAATTAGGGAAGACAAAAACTTCAGGAGGAGACAACAATTTATTTCAGGCAAGAACAAACTATGAATGGTAAACAAAAGATAAGCCACGAGGGAAATTTACAGAGTAGCAAAATATAAACATAAAAATGACCACTCTGTTAATAAAAATAATAAAATTAATAAATACTTTGTTACAATATTATACAAGAAAAAGCAAATAAAAAAGATAAACAATAATATATATTAGGAACCTGAACCTTTCAGGTTAGAAATCTTCGTTTATTTTTTTATTAACCAGACGTGTGATGTTGAAATAGTTGCGTCTATTACAATTCCGTTATACCACAGGCTTCCAATTCTTTACCAGCTTTAAAACCTCAATCGTTTTCTTAACAACTTCTTTTTCATCATGATCTCATATTTTTTTCATATCTTAATTTATTAACCAGAGGTGCGATGTTGATATATTTGCGTCTATTACAATTCCATTATAACACAACCATCTAATTCTTTACCAGCTTTAAAACCTCAATCGTTTTCTTAACAACTTATTTTTCATCATGATCTCATATTTTTTTCATATCTTAATTTATTAACCAGAGGTGCGATGTTGATATATTTGCGTCTATTACAATTCCATTGTCACACAACCATCCAATTCTTTACCAGCTTTAAAACCTCAATCGTTTTCTTAACAACTTCTTTTTCATCATGATCTCATATTTTTCCTTATCTTTGTTTTTTTATTTATTAATCAAGCAGAGGCGCGATATCGAAATATTTGCGTCTATTACAGAGGAAACAAACAAAAACAACAAACAAATTAGAACTTTGAATTGAATATTTACAAATTTACATGTTATGATGCATTTGCGCGCCATCTGTTATGAAAATTCGAAACTATTATAAGTGCGTATGATTCTTTTTAAAAATTAAACAATTTCTACTGCCCTTACTGTAATGAAAAATGAATGGGAGGGCCTGGCTCATCAATGGTGAAACCTCACAGCCCTTTTGCCAGTTTAATTTACCATACCGCTGTTATATTGCATTTTTCGATCTTCCTTTTATAGTGATATTGATGTTAGACTCTATTCATATAAAATACCCATTCCAAGAGTCTAGCAACAGTATCACTATAAAAGAAAGACGAAAAATACATTATAACATCGGTATATATGGTTTGGTAGATTAAACTGGCAAAACCGCTTGGAGGGTTCACCACTGATGAGTCAGGCCCTCACATTAATTTTTCATTGCAGTGAGGGCAGTATGATTGTTTAATTTTTTAAAAAATCATACACGTCTATAATAGTTTTAAATTCATATGTATAAATCGACAGAGTTCATAAAATTTATATAGACAAAGATGTAAGAGAGTTAAATCATTTAGATCAGGGAACAATCTCACTTCTGTAAAGTTCGGACAGACATAGATAAGGTGAAGTTTGTTCAGTTTCACCGCAGGAACAATTTGGTGTTTCTGATAGACCTCTTTTATGTAAGTATTTCTGGCCGTGTGATGTGACAAATTGAATCACTATAAAATTTGGATGGAACTGTGTAAGAATTACGTTCGGAAAAATAGCACGAATTGTATAATTAACATTATGAATGGATTGATACAAATGCTTATTGATATTAACCCCGCTTTTGCCGGTCCCAAGCACGGATGAAAAAGGAAGGAGGGGGAGCAGTAACAAGCTCACTAAACAACCTGGGTTCAGCTGGCCATGCTGATAGTACCCTGTAAGGTCTCCAGGGATACAGGATGAGCAGTGTTTGTACTCCATGTTAGGAGCGGCTGTGCATGTACCTCATGTCAGAGGCGGCCATTTCTTTTGGAGCTAAGTCAGTGGCCTGCCACTGAGTAGTGCTCCCAGTCTTAATGACAAAGGCAGACGCATTCTACTTTACCCGAGATAAGAAAGAAGTTTATTGATATTGTCGCAAGTATTTATTATTTTATTAACAGAGTATCATTTTTATGTATATATTTTGCTACTCTGTAAACTTCCCTCTTTGCTTATCTTTAGTTTATCATTCATAGTTTGTTCTTGTCCGAAATAAATTGTTGTCTCATTCCGTAGTTGGTCTTCTTTAATTTTCTACGTGGCAGTAATAATTAGAAAGCGAAACTTCTGGGTTTTATGTCACATAGCATAAATGTAAAATCAAATTTCTTCAATGTTTTCTTCCGTGAAATGTTTTGTGTGACCGGTCCTTTATTAGACATGCTTGAAAGGCTTGGGCTAGGTGCTCTATTGTGTGGTTCTTTTTCTTTGACGTTGGCTACGGTTGAGTTCTCTTCAACTGGGGCTTGTCTGAACTTTTTATATCTTCTGCTTAAAATTGATACATACGTCTCTTCTTTAAATTTCATCTTTAGATAACTTTTTATTTATTTATTTCGTCTCAGTATACAGGTGTTTCATTCGAGTTTGGGTGTCGGTGGAAGGATGGTCTAAACCGTTGGTTTTCGACCTCTACGACCCGGGATCGAATCCCGCATTGGGTCTTTTTTTCTAATTACAAGGTTGTCCCAAAAGTTCGTAAACACTTGCAAAAAATTGAAATACAAATATTATTCGCCGCTACGTATAATATCTTTATATTATGTATAAAGTAATTGTATTATGTATTATTATGTATTCGCTGTAATAATATAATTCGCCAAGTAATAAGAAAAACGCGAACTTTTGGGACAACCTTATAATTGAAAAATTTCAACATTGGCCCCCGGATTCTTGCAAAAGTCCAACCCCATCAGCAAGTGCAAGTAACTAAACGGGGCTCTGGCACATTTGTAAGTGCAAAGTCGAGCTGCTTTTCACATGTGTAGACATGTGGTGTACTTACAGTAAAAGCAGTCGCCAACTTCTACCCACTATGATTATCATGGCCTGTACCACGTGTACTAGAGGTAATAATATATGATTGTCCCAAAAGTTCGTGTTTTTATTTAAACTTTGTTTTTATTATTACTTTTTTTGGCGAATAATATTATTACGACGAATACATAATAATACATAATACAAAGATATTATACATAACAGCGAATAATAATGGTATTTCAATTTTTTAAAGCGTTTACGAACTTTTGGGACAACTTTGTAAAAATAATGAAACAAAAAAAAAAAAACGATTCACCATGTCCTGTCTACATGATTAGTTGGTGGAGTTAAGACCTTGCAGCTGTTGGAGCTCCTAACTCTGCGTCAGGACGTCGGGTTTGATATCTTCAATGTTTTGTACAATATTTTGTATAGTTGTGGATTAGATGGTAGTTGAAGGTATAATTTCTTAACGGTACATATATTCTAAACTCCACCTTTGCCGGTCCCAAGGCCGGATGAAAAAGGAGGAGGGGGAGCAGTAACAAGCTCACTAAAAAACTTGGGCTCAGCTGGCCATGCTGATAGTACCCTGTAAGGTCTCCAGGGATACAGGATAAGCAGCGTTTGTACTCCATGTTAGGAGCGGCTGTACATGGTGTCTGTTCCTCATGTCAGAGGCGGCCATTTTTTTTTTTTTTAGCTAAGTCGGCCTGCCACTGAGTAGTGCTGCCAGGCTTAATGACAAAGGCAGACGCATTATACTTCACCCAGTGTGGAGATAAGAAAGAAAAGGAAGAAAGACATATCTTCTAAATAGGGTTGGTTTAAATCCTCCTACAGTATCTTGTTTGAATGGAGCTCCTATACTTGTCCGAAGGTAGAATTTAAAATAACACACGTTGAGATCTCACTAAATACAAAGACATATAACGCCATCTGTTAACGAAATATAATACTATTTGTGATAAACTAGCCAAATGACCCGGGCAACGCCCGGGTTTTACCCGATTATTTTTTTATTATTCAAATACTATTCGTTACAATTATAAATTGGAGCCGTGGATGTCACTCTTGTGAAACGTCCCGCTCCAAACTTTACATGTACATTAGGTCAGCTGGTATTACCCCCATTTTCACCGCTAGAGGCGCGAGCGAAAGAGCAAATTTGCAAATAACACGATGGATATTCGGGATAGAGACCTGAAATTTCCACTAAGAGTTTTTCCAGATTCTACTTTATATACTGTTAAAATTTCAGTCAGATTAGTTACGTATTTTGGACGTGTATAGTTGACAAACATACATACATACATACGCTGACTTATATATATATGGATAATAATATAAATGAGTTTAAAAAATTGTAAAAAAAAAAAAAAAATGCATTGGCCGGGAATCGAACCCGGGCCGCCCGGGTGGTAGGCGAGCATTCTACCACTGAACCACCGTTGGTTATAAAAAAAAGGCCATACGAATTTGAGTATTTATTCCATTCACAAAAGCAAACGGTGACAGAATTGATTAAGAATTGTTGATTGATGACTCTGATACTTGTATATATTAATTTTACTTTATTTGAATAAAACAATTTTCGACTATCTTTTCACGCCGGTTCAAAATCACTTTATTAGGTACCGCTCAACAAGAACAACCTAGTTTATGATAATTGAAACAATGAATAATATATGAAGGTTATTCATATATTGAACAAAATGTTAACGCAGGATACAATCCCGGTTCATGGCTGTCGGGAATCGAGGGTGTTACCCACTCGTCCACCGACATTTTATGACAATCTTTTCAGCGAAAATTAAATTAATTAACGCTCTCTATTTACTTATTAATAAACGGTTTGTGGAAGATTTTTGCTTGAAGTATAACAATGTATGTAAGATTAGTTTCGGGAGGATGAAATTCGTGTATTGAAAAAGACACCTCTCCCTTTAAAATGTATCGAAACTAGGCATTTCGGTTCGTTTTTCACCAACACCTTAGCATTCTAAACTGGGGTGATGAACCAAAATAATATTTTTAATGAAGTTACGAGGTGTGTTCAAAAGTATCGCGACTTTTGTGTTTTTCAATAATTATTTATTTATTCATGAATACCTATTTTGTTCCCTTCAAAGTAATCCCCATGAGATATTATACACTTGTGCCAACGGTTTTTCCAATCTTGGAAGCACTTCAAAAATCATTTTTTAAAATCTTTTTCAGCTCCTCCTTCGATGCCGTCTTTATCTCGTCAAGCGTAGCGTAACGTCGTCCTTTCATGGGCCTCTTCAGTTTAGGGAACAAGAAAAAGTCACAGGGGGCCAGATCTGGGGAATACGGTGGCTGCGGCATCATTAGTGTGTTGTTTTTGGCCAAAAAGTCGCGCACAAGCAACGATGTGTGAGCAGGGGCGTTATCGTGGTGCAAAAGCCAATTTTTGTTCTTCCACAAATCCGGGCGTTTCTGGCAGATTGCTTCGCGCAAATTGCGCATAACTTGCAGGTAATATTCCTTATTGACCGTTCTACCTTGTGGCAAGAACTCATGATGCACCACGCCCCTGCAATCGAAGAAAACTGTCAGCAAAACTTTCAAATTCGACCGAACTTGGCGCGCTTTTTCGGTCTTGGTTCGTGCGGCAGCTTCCATTGAGATGATTGAGCTTTGGTTTCCACGTCATAACCATAAACCCACGCTTCGTCACCAGTTATGACCCTCTGGAGCAAATTTGGGTCGTCGCGGACAGAGTCCAACATCTCATTAGCAATGTTCATGCGATGCTGTTTTTGGTCGCAATTGAGCAATTTTGGTACGAATTTCGCGGCGACCCGTCTCATGCCCAAATCATTGATAAAAATCGAATAGCACGAGCCAATCGATATGTTTAGGTCCTCAGCAACTTCTCTAAAGGTGATTCGACGATTGGCCAATATCATTTTCTCCACTTCATTAATTTTTTCGTCTGTTGTTGAAGTGCTCGGGCGTCCGGCACGCTCTTCGTCGTTCACATCTTCTCGGCCTTCTGAGAACATTTTGTACCACCGATAAACGTTGCTTCGGTCCAAGGTAGCTTCTCCGTATGCCACAGTCAACATTCGGAATGCATCTGCGCACTTAATTTCGTTTTTCACACAAAATTTGATACAGGTTCTTTGATCCATTTTTTTAAATAGGTAAAAATCGAAGACGATCCAAAACACCTGCAAGCAAAGCAGCTGTCAACAATTAAGTGAACATTCAAAATGGCCGAGCTTGTCGGCATGAGTGAGAGACATGAGTACCAACATAAAGCCACAAAAAGATCGAAATTCGAATATACGTAACCCGCGAAAATTCAAAGGTCGCGATACTTTTAGAACACACCTCGTATAGCTTGAGAAATGCTTCTTTTTGTACATAAATATGTATGTTTTATACTTATTTGTAACTGTACTAAACACTTTAGTTCATAGTTGGCTTAAATACCTCAATAAAAGATATATATTCATAGACAAAAGTTAGGGAAGTGTGAAGTAGAACAGAAGCTGTTCACACTTGGTTATCTCGTGTATCTTCAATAAAGGTCACTGTAATATCTTTCAGAGTTATTTTCTGAATCCTGATATACATGCTAAAAGGTACAACTACCTTAAGTGTTGTCCATGAGTGTATCTTTCAGAGTTATTGTCTGAATCCCGATATACATGCTAAAAGGTATAACTTCCTTAAGTTTTGTCCATGAGTGTATCTTTCAGAGTTATTGTCTGAATCCCGATATACATGCTAAAAGGTACAACTTCCTTAAGTTTTGTCCATGAGTGTATCTTTCAGAGTTATTGTCTGAATCCCGATATACATGCTAAAAGGTACAACTTCCTTAAGTTTTGTCCATGAGTGTATCTTTCAGAGTTATTGTCTGAATCCCGATATACATGCTAAAAGGTACAACTTCCTTAAGTTTTGTCCATGAGTGTATCTTTCAGAGTTATTGTCTGAATCCAGATATACATGCTGAAAGGTACAACTTCCTTAAGTTTTGTCCATGAGTGCTTCTTTCAGATTTATTGTCTGAATCCCGATATACATGCTGAGCGGCACCTAGTAAAGTTTATTTGATACATTATAAATAACATTGCTGATTACTGGTACTATTACTGTTATTCCTGTATGTACTCTACGTTTCTGTACTTAGAGAATCTTTATAAGACTAAAAAGTCTTAACAAAGCTTGTTGTTATTGCATCAAATCTACACGACCAATCAGAAGACTTCCGTGTTCAGAACCAAAGGACAGGAGCGTCCTGGAATTAACTAAGCAAATTGGACGCGCATGCGTGGTTTAAGGTCAAGGTTTTGGCAGTATTTGACCCGACGACCATCCAAGACTGTTACTGCTCCACCAAGTACATCCCAAACTTCACAACTCCAGTTTTCCTAGCTCCTGTAGATAACGGTGAAAGTAACATTTTCCTCTTTTTGATTGTCGACCAATGAAATACAAAGCGGAGTTCTTATTTGATTCACTTTAATAATGAGTTATTTTACCTACGATAATACGATTCAATTGAGAACTGATATAAACCGTATTGGTCACTTTTTTTTTTGAAGAAGAAAAGAATCTCCTCAATGACTCCCGATTTTTTGCAAAAAAAGCCAACATCACAAATGAATTCAAGTTACTAAATGGAATTTTGGTGCATTTATAAAAGTAAATGTCGTAAATATCTTTATTTACGGGGTTGCTAATCAGAATGAATGATTTTTGAGCCCCGATGGACACATAAAGCGGAATATATACAAAGTACTGTTGGAGGGGCCTGGGGATGGGTGGCCGAGGGATCATCGAGGCCAGGAGAGCCGGGAAATGCAAAAGTCGAGCTGATTTCTACTTATGTAGGTATGGTATACTTACAGAGTAAAAGCAGTCGCTAACAAATCACCATGGTTATCATGGAATGACCCGTGATATAATACCACAATGGGCACTTTTTAATTAGGAAAAAAAAAACTTAATTAACCCTAGATTACTGCAAAAATCCATCCCACTTGTAAGTGGATACAAGCAACCAAAGAAAGGTTTGGCGTACTAGTAAATACAAAAGTCGAATTGATTTCTACTTATGTAGGAAGATAATATACTTACAGAGAGAGAGAGAGAGAGAGAGAGAGTAAAATCAGTTGCTAAATACAAGTATATTAGCGAAAAGAGGTTCTCCTCAAAAGTAAATGACAGCCAACTTACCTCAGTACAAAGTATTTTAACCAGCGTTATACCAAGTTGAATGGTTGTTCTGTCCCTATATAACTTTTACAGTAATTAGGGACTTCTCCACTACATGATGGTGATTATCATGATAATTAACATGACTTGTACTATCTAGACTATTGATAATAATTTTGAAAACATATTCATTCGTTTTTTTTTTTCAGGAAACCATATCGAATCCTTCAATAAGGATGATACAGTATGCCATCTTTGCAAATATAAAAAAATATATATTGGGGCGAAGAAATAATTTATTATTTAATTTAATATTATTCAATGAAAATATTTGAAAACAGATTTATATTAGAAAATCATCATTTAGTTACCTAGCTTGCTTGCTCGATATTCTCTAGCTGTAGATAGTTGTGTTGATAATTGTCGACTAGTCGTACTGACGTCATCAATAAATACTTTCACATCTTAAGATATTCCAAGACTTTCCACCTGTGCTGTGTGAGCAGAAGAGCTTAAATTGACCTGTTCCATTATATGTATGTTCCATATGTAAATACCTGTTTTCTTTCCTCTTTTCGCTCTCCACTTCTTTCATCCATATTTCCAATTTTTTTTCTCCCAAATCCAAATTCTTATTTTCCATAGGATTATTCAAATAATAATCTGTATATATTTACCATGTGTATATAATCTTTCTCCATTTTACCCCTTTGTATCTTTCCTACTTTCATAGGTTACTCCGTCTTGTAACCCCAAGGAGAATCCTCTGTAAGACCTGTGTGTCTTAATAAAGGTTGTTGTCTGTGTGTGTGATATTTCAATACTTGATTTCTACGCTATAATATAAATATCATTACATCTTTGAATGTCAGTATATATTATCGACAAAGAGAGACTTTCTTCACAAAAGTAAACGACAGCCAACTTACCTCAGTACAAAGTATTTTAACCAGTGCCATATCAAGTCGAATGGTTGTTCTGTCCCTATATAACTTTTACAAAGCAGTAAGTAGGAACTTGTCTCCTCCACTACATGATGGTGATTGATCATTGTAAGGATATCGTTGTAAGCCGGCAATGAGAGAGGAGAATCTGTATAAGACTATTTGAAGAAGACAGAGGTTGTTCACGTGTATCTTCAATAAATGTCATTGTAATATCTTTCAGAGTTATTGTCTGAATCCCGATATACATGCTAAAAGGTAAAACTTCCTTAAGTAGTGTCCATGAGTGTATCTTTCAGAGTTTTGTCTGAATCCCGATATACACAGTCTAGCCATAAATTCTGTTACAAACCATTTTATAAATTAAATGATTAAGAACAAAAACTAATGGAATATAAATACATATTTTATTAGCCAATAGGACATAGATTTTAAATATATACAAGCATTCAAAATTTTCTCCCTTATTTTTGACACAGGATCTCAAACGTTCGGGCCACTGATCTATGGTGGCACGCACCTTTTCTAAGGGTATTTCTTTCATTGCTCTCACCAATGCTTATTTCAATTTATCCAAATTATGATATCTTTTATAGCACACCTTCTCCTCTAAATATGCCCACAAACTGTAATCAAGGGAGGTTAAATCAGGGCTTCCAGAGGGCCATTCATTGGCCTTTATGAACTCCGGAACATTCCTCTCCAACCATTGTTCAGTTGACTTAGCTTTGTGAGCAGGAGCTGAATCTTGTTGAAATATCCAATGTTCTCCATTAAACATTTTTGTATTCAGAGGCTTTACTATTTGTTACAAAATGTCTTATTTATAGTTTTTAGCTGTATTTTTTACCCCTTTGGCACAGAAGTGGAGATCTGTTACACCTTGGTAGCTAACTCCCCACCAAACCATGACAGAAGAAGGATGGTGACTTTTTCCAAGTCTTCCGACTTTCAAAGAAGCTTCTAGAGAGCTACGAGCATATATCCTATCATTCTGACGATTAATCTTTTCCTCGACAGTGAAAAATTTCTCGTCTGTGAAAAGGATTCTCTCATGCCACCGACCATCATGCTGCGCCAACAACATTTTTGATCTAACCCTTCTAATATCTCTAGGAGCAGGGGTTATCAAATGACCTGTGCGTCGTTTGAAAGCTCTCAGTTCAAGATCTTCGTTGATTATCCTTGAAACTATCTTGGAGCTAAATTTATTTGCTTTGCCAAGATCTTTTGCTTGCAGTGTGGATTTCGACGAATTCTTTCGCGAATGGCTTTTATAGCTGCTTGCGTTCGTTGCATGCGAGGTCGACCAGATCTTTCAAGGTCATCAATAGTGCAAACCTTGTTGAACCTTTCAATGATTCGATAAACAAATTGACGCGTAATATTCAAATTTTGTAAAAGTTTAAAAGGGGTGAAAGATTTTGGCCTACCTTGTGTAAGGCTATTACAACTATAGGGTTTTCTTTAATACCCAAACCCATTATCAAAAAACAAATATATTTCGATTTTTTTCTGAGCACGTTGCACGAGATATTCAAATAACAACAACTGTATTTTGAATGCTTAACGCGGTCAAATTAATTTTTCATCATGATTTGGTTTTGTAACAATATTTATGGCTAGACTAAGTACATGCTGAAAGGTTCAACTTCCTTAAGTATTGTCCATGAATGTATCTTTCAGAGTTATTGTCTGAATCACGATATACATGGTAAAAGTTACAACTTACTTAAGGGTTGTCCATGAGTGTATCTTTCAGAGTTATTGTCTGAATTCCGATATACATGCTGAAAGGTACAACTTCCTTAAGTATTGTCCATGAGTGTATCTTTCAGAGTTATTGTCTGAATCACGATATACATGCTAAAAGTTACAACTTCCTTAAGGGTTGTCCATGAGTGTATCTTTCAGAGTTATTGTCTGAATCCCGATATACATGGTAAAAGTCACAACTTCCTTAAGTTTTGTTCATAAGTGTATCTTTCAGAGTTATTGTCTTAATCCCGATATACATGTTTAAAGATACAACTTCCTTAAGTTTTGTCCATGAGTGTATCTTTCAGAGTTATTGCCTGAATCCCGATATACTTGCTAAGAGGTACAACTTCCTTAAGTTATGACCATGAGTGTATCTTTCACTATAACCTTTCATTTAATTAATCATTATCATTCCGGTTCAAAAATTTCTATTATTAGTAAAGACAAGTATTGTATGGTGTCTAGACATTCCGAATCACCATTGAATGGATCCTAAAATAACATATCGGTAACAACAAGAGCTTTCAAGAAAGAGAGAGTGGTAGATATTCAATTGAATAAGTTCACACAATAAACTCGACTGGGAGAGACTTACAAAAGAACAACTTCCACTCGTCCAATTAACAGAACCGGACCAGCTAGACTCCACCCCTTAGTATGATGTGGAAACAACCAAGTAGGACATAGCACGGAAGTCTAATGGAAGAACGACGGACTATTTTTGAAAGACGACCGCTTCATTAGAAAGACCAACAAAAGGTGCTGCAGACAATAGGAGACCAATCAGAGAGTCCAAATATAACCGCAAGACAATGACAGCTGAACCACCTTATTAGATGGAAGTCTTCTGTGGGTGGACTGTGACATGTGACCTTGAAATGATGAATACTCATGGATATAACTTAAGAAATTTATACCTTTTAGCATGTATATCGGGATTCAGACAATAACTCTGAAAGATACACTCATGGACAAAACTTAAGGAAGTTGTACCTTTTACCATGTATATCGGGATTCAGACAATAACTCTGAAAGATACACTCATGGACAAAACTTAAGGAAGTTGTACCTTTTAGCATGTATATCGGGATTCAGACAATAACTCTGAAATATACACTCATGGACAAAACTTTAGGAAGTTGTACCTTTTAGCATGTATATCGGGATTCAGACAATAACTCTGAAAGATACACTCATGGACAAAACTTAAGTAATTTGTACCTTTTAGCATGTATATCTGGATTCAGACAATAACTCTGAAAGATACACTCATGTACAGTATTTAAGGAAGTTGTACCTTTTAGCATGTATATCGGGATTCAGACAATAACTCTGAAAGATACACTCATGGACAAAACTTAAGGAAGGTTTACCTTTTAGCAAGTATATCGGGATTCAGACAATAACTCTGAAAGATATACTCATGAACAAAACTTAAGGAAGTTGTACCTCATATATCGGGTTTCAGACAATAACTCTGAAATATACACTCATGAACAAAGCTTAAGGAAGTTGTACCTTTAGCATGTATATCGGGATTCAGACAATGCTCTGAAAGATACACTTATGAAAAAAACTTAAGTAATTTGTACCTTTTAGCATGAATATCGGGATTCAGATAATAACTCTGAAAGATACACTCATGAACAAAACTTAAGTAATTTGTACCTTTTAGCATATATATCGAGATTGAGACAATAACTCTGAAAGATACACTCATGAACAAAACTTAAGGAAGTTGTACCTCGTATATCGGGATTCAGACAATAACTCTGAAATATACACTCATGAACAAAACTTATGGAAGTTGTAACTTTAGCATGTATATCGGGATTCAGACAATGCTCTGAAAGATACACTTATGAAAAAAACTTAAGTAATTTGTACCTTTTAGCATGAATATCGGGATTCAGATAATAACTCTGAAAGATACACTCATGAACAAAACTTAAGTAATTTGTACCTTTTAGCATATATATCGAGATTGAGACAATAACTCTGAAAGATACACTCATGAACAAAACTTAAGGAAGTTGTACCTCGTATATCGGGATTCAGACAATAACTCTGAAATATACACTCATGAACAAAACTTATGGAAGTTGTAACTTTAGCATGTATATCGGGATTCAGACAATGCTCTGAAAGATACACTTATGAAAAAAACTTAAGTAATTTGTACCTTTTAGCATGTATATCGGGATTCAGACAATAAATAACTCAGAAAGATACACTCATGAACAAAACTTAAGAAAGTTGTACCTTTTAGCATGTATATCGGGATTCAGACAATAACTCTGAAATATACACTCATGGACAAAACTTAAGGAAGTTATACCTTTTAGCATGTATATCGGGATTCAGACAATAACTCTGAAAGATACACTCATGGACAAAACTTAAGGAAGTTATACCTTTTAGCATGTATATCGGGATTCAGACAATAACTCTGAAAGATACACTTATGTACAGTACTTAAG
Source organism: Cordylochernes scorpioides (assembly GCA_030710605.1). Lineage (NCBI taxonomy): Eukaryota > Metazoa > Arthropoda > Arachnida > Pseudoscorpiones > Chernetidae > Cordylochernes > Cordylochernes scorpioides. The sequence continues at coordinate 68,011,466 of CP092865.1, forward strand.
GATGTTGTACCTTTTAGCATGTAATCGGGATTCAGACAATAACTCTGAAAGATACACTCATGTACAGTACTTAAGGAAATTGTACCTATTACCATGTATATCGGGATTCAGACAATATCTCTGACAGATACACTCATGGACAAAAGTTAAGGAAGTTGTACATTTTAGCATGTATATCGGGATTCAGACAATAACTCTGAGAGATATTACAGTGACCTTTAGACACACGAGATCCACACGGGATCTAATGGAATCCTCACAATGGAATAAAGTCCGCCCTAGACTGACGAAGGCCATTAGCCCTAAACCATGGTCTCTAGGTGGACGCTTATCAGTTTGCCAAAGTTGGTGTTTGTTGCTTTGTCACCGACCCGATGCCGCTAGTTGCGGCGACGGTCAATAGATGGCGTCAGATTCTGACGTTTATTTCGACGGGAGAAGCGCTATTGCTTCTATATATATATACTGGACGGGTGACCCGGGCTTCGCCCCGGGATTGACCCGTGTGCATATCTACCCGAGTGATATATATTTTGATAAGATTTTTTTATAATTGTTTGTTATTACCCTTATCTATTTGTTTGCATCAGCATAATTTAATCGTTGATAGAGGGCGCTGATCGTGAGCTAAGTAGAATGATTTGAATATATAGTTTTAATAATTGATTTATATATTTTTTAAAATAGCCTATCGTCTTCCTCGTATATTTTTTACCTATGTATGGAAATGTTGGTTTGAATTTGTGAACTACTGCGAATTTGTATACCGGACATATATACAACCAAACAAACATACAAACATTAATTTATATATATATAGATTTATGAAAATTTTGCCGGGAGGACATTGATCTAAAGAAACAAAGGTCGCCTCTCCCGTCAAAATAGACCTCAAAACCAGACGCCATCTATTGACCGTCGCCGCAATCTAGCGACCTCGGGTCGGTGACCAAGCTTCATGGAATATAGTCCACCCTAAACTGACGAGGGCCATTAGCCCGAAACCATGGTCTCTAGGTGGACGCTTATCAGTTTGCCAAAGTTGGTGTTTGTGGCTTTGTCACCGACCCGATGCCTCTAGTTGCGGCTACGGTCAATAGATGGCGTCAGATTCTGACGTTAATTTTGACGGGAGAAGCGCCCATTGCTTCTATATATATATATTTATATCTATTTATTCATATATTTATCATCATATAATCATATTTATATTTATTCTGTTTTTAACCTTATATAATCTTATATGGACATTGAAATAAAGTAGTTTCAATCTCAATCTCTCTATCTGTATCTGTATCTCTTAGAATAATCTTAATTCAAGATGAAGACTTCATCAAACTTTTTAAAACGTTTATTGTCCTTTCGACATTACATTGTCATCCTTTTTTAAAGAGGTGAAAAGCTTATTAGTGAGGTATTGTCAGTAACAATGATGTATTGTCAGAAGAATCTCTATAGAAATCTATAAAAGTCTTAATAAAGGTACTGATTGATAATGTTTGAAGACATTACTTTCATATTCAACTCCACCTTTGCCGGTCCCAAGCCCGGATGACAAAGGAGAAGGGGGAGCAGTAACAAGCTCACTAAAAAACCTGGGCTCAGCTGGCCATGCTGATAGTACCCTGTAAGGTCTCCAGGGATACAGGATGAGCAGCGTTTGTACTCCATGTTAGGAGCAGCTGTACATGGTGTCTGTTCCTCATGTCATAGGCGGTCATTTCTTTTGGAGCTAATTTGGCCTGCCACTGAGTAATGCTCCCAGTCTTAATGATATTCTACTTCACCCAGTCATGATGGTTGTCAAACAGACACCATCAAGGGTTACAACTTGATACTCTAATATGATTGAGTGGAGATAAGAAAGAAGGAGACTTTCATATTCAATATAAAATTATGCAAAGTCTTAAAAAAAAAACTATAAATTTTTCTTTTAATGGGAAAAGAGAATTCGGGTAAAAAAGTTTATTTCAGATTTTTGCAAGTTTTCGAGTGAATTTCTGGCCTTCAGCACACAAATTCCTTCGTACAATATCTGAATTATAAAAATTCGAAACTATTATAGACGCGTATAATTCTTTTAAAAATTAAACAATTTCTACTGTCCTTACTGTAATGGAAATTATTTAATTTTTAAAAAGAATCATACACGTCTATAATAGTTTCGAATTTTCATAACAGATGGCGCACTAATGCATTATAATCTAAATTATATTTCTACAAATATTCATAATACAATATAATGCTGCTTATATTTGTAATACGACATTTGAAATTATCCCGCATGTATTTCTTTTGAACTAAAAATCGAAATTTTATTTTTAGGGAGAAATAACGATTATTTTTAACCTTAGGGATAAAGTATGAAAGGATGAATTGTGAAGAGTAATGATAAACGGAAAAATAAAAGTGTCCAAGTATGGGAAACGAACCCACAGTGTTCCGCTTACCGGGCAGATGCCATGTCCACTAGGCTACCCTGGACATTTTTTTTCCCCATCCCTGGACACTTTTATTTTTCCGTTTATCATTACACTTCACAATTCATCCTTTCATACTTCATCCCTAAGGTTAGAAATAATGGTTACTTCTCCTTAAAAATAAAATTTCGATTTTTCATTCAAAAGAAACACATGCGGGATAATTTTCAAATGTCGTTCTACAAATATAAAAATATCCTTTAGATATTGTACTGAAGTAATTGGTGGTTGAAGAGGCAGAAATTCACTCGAATACTTGGAAAAATCTAAAATAAAAGAAAGCTTCTACCCAAATCCTATTTTACCATTTGCAAATTATTCCTGTGTAGCTAATGCTCATATAAATATTTCTCACAATGAGTTTATTTTTGTAGAACGACAATAGAAAATTATCCCGCATGTGTTTCTTTTGAACGAAAAATCGAAATTAATTTTAAGGAGAAATAACGATTATTTCTAACCTTAGGGATGAAGTATGAAAGGATGAATTTTGAAGAGTAATGATGAACGGAAAAATAAAAGTGTCATGGGATGGGAAGAGTTTATTTTTATTATAAAATGCTAACTTTCAAGTGATAATAGCTCTTCAAAAGTCCCAATTAAAAAACATTGACTATTTTTACAAGTATTTATAAATATCAAAACTATGCATACAGAAATTTTTAAACATTATACTCGTATATTATGAATATAATGTTTTGTTGTTGAAAAAGATAGAGAATTGAAGGTGCAGTCGTGAAAATAGGAAATATAGTTATTTATCGAAAGTAGTTTTTATTTTGAATTACTTGAAGCAAATTATACATTAAATATTCATCACAATAATATAGAAGAGCGATTATCATTTGAAAACTTGTATTTTAAAATAAAAATGATTGTGATTAATATTTGTAGTTTTTTTATATTAATTTCCATAATTGTAGCTCATAAAATACATAATTGGAATGATTTACCCTCTACTAAACTTGATTTTTATGATCAATTAAATACTAAACAAAGCAACCTTTAAAGTTTATTACCTTGCTTCCACGGTCGCCTTTTTAAATCTTGATAGCTCTCAGCATGAAGTACTTAGTCTAGCCATAAATATTGTTACAAAACCAAATCAGTGATAAAAAATTAATTTGACCGCGTTAAGTATTCAAAATACAGTTGTTGTTATTTGAATATCTCGTGCACACGTGCTCAGAAAAAAAATCTAAATATATTTGTTTTTTGATAATGGGTTTGGGTATTAAAGAAAACCCTATAGTTGTAATAGCCTTACACAAGGTAGGCCAAAATCTTTCACCCTTTTTAAACTTTTACAAAATTTGAATATTACGCGTCAATTTGTTTATCGAATCATTGAAAGGTTCAACAAGGTTTGCACTATTGATGACCTTGAAAGATCTGGTCGACCTCGCATGCAACGAACGCAAGCAGCTATAAAAGCCATTCGCGAAAGAATTCGTCGAAATCCACACTGCAAACAAAAGATCTTAGCAAAGCAGATAAATTTACCTCCAAGATAGTTTCAAGGATAATCAACGAAGACCTTAGACAGAGCTTTCAAACGACGCACAGGTCATTTGATAACCCCTGCTCTTAGAGATATTAGAAGGGTTAGATAAAAAATGTTGTTGGCGCAGCATGATGGTCGGTGGCATGAGAGAATCCTTTTCACAGAAGAGAAATTTTTCACTGTCGAGGAAAAGATTAATCGTCAGAATGATAGGATATATGCTCGTAGCTCTCTAGAAGCTTCTTTGAAAGTCAGAAGACTTGAAAAAGTCACCATCCTTCTTCTGTCATGGTTTGGTGGGGAGTTAGCTACCAAGGTGTAACAGATCTCCACTTCTGTGCCAAAGGGGTAAAAAATACAGCTAAAAACTATAAATAAGACATTTTCTAACAAATAGTAAAGCCTCTGAATACAAAAATGTTTAATGGAGAACATTGGATATTTCAACATGATTCAGATCCTGCTCACAAAGCTAAGTCAACTCAACAATGGTTGGAGACGAATGTTCCGGAGTTCATAAAGGCCAATGAATGGCCCTCTGGAAGCCCTGATTTAAACCCCCTTGATTACAGTTTGTGGGCATATTTAGAGGTGAAGGTGTGCTATAAAAGATATCATAATTTGGATAAATTGAAATAAGCATTGGTGAGAGCAATGAAAGAAATACCCTTAGAAAAGGTGCGTGCCACCATAGATCAGTGGCCCGAACGTTTGAGATCCTGTGTCAAAAATAAGGGAGAACATTTTGAATGCTTGTATATATTTAAAATATTTGTCCTATTTGCTAATAAAATATGTATTTATATATTCCATTAGTTTTTGTTCTTAATCATTTAATTTATAAAATTGTTTGTAACAGAATTTATGGCTAGACTGTGTAGACTTCGTTTTCAATTATCTGTCTTGAAAATGGCACCATTGGCCCTCCGAAACGTTTAAAAATGAATTTTGAAGGTTTATGTTTCTATCTCTGATTGATTACACAGGCTAACCTAGTTCTCTTTAAATTTATAGGTATACCCTTTGGCTTGAAGAAAGATATCCAATCATGGACAATACTTAAGGAATTTGTACCTTTTAGCATGTATATCGGGATTCAGACAATAACTCTGAAAGATACATTCATAGACAACACTTAAGAAAGTTGTACCTTTTAGCATATATATCGGGATTCACACAATAACTCTGAAAGATACACCCATAGACCAATAAAATTTTTTGTTGTTGTACATTGCTGATTACTGGTATTATTACTATTATTCCTGTATGTACCCTACATTTCTGTGCTTGGAGAATCTGTATAAGACTGAAAGGTCTTAATAAAGCTTGTTGTTGTTGTACATTGCAGATTACTGGTACTATTACTGTTATTTCTGTATGTACCCTACATTTCTTTGTGCTTGGAGAATCCGTATAAGACTGAAAGGTCTTAATAAAGCTTGTTGTTGTTGTACATTGCAGATTACTGGTACTATTACTGTTATTCCTGTATGTACCCTACATTTCTGTGCTTTGAGAATCTGTATAAGACTGAAAGGTCTTAATAAAGCTTGTTGTTGTTGTACATTGCTGTTTACTGGTACTATTACTGTTATTCCTGTATGTACCCTACATTTCTGTGCTTGGAGAATCTGTATAAGACAGAAAGGTGTTAATAAATATGTTTGTTTTTGTACACTTTGCTGATTACTAGTACTATTACTGTTATTCCTGTATGTACCCTCCATTTCTACTTGGAGAATCTGTATAAGACTGAAAGGTCTTAATAAAGCATGTTGTTGTTGTACATTGCAGATTACTGGTACTATTACTGTTATTCCTGTATGTACCCTACATTTCTTTGTGCTTGGAGAATCTGTATAAGACTGAAAGGTCTTAATAAAGCATGTTGTTGTTGTACATTGCTGATTACTGGTACTATTACTGTTATTCCTGTATGTACCCTACATTTCTGTGCTTGGAGAATCTGTAAAAAACTGAAAGGTCTTAATAAAGCTTGTTGTTGTTGTACATTGCAGATTACTGGTACTATTACTGTTATTCCTGTATGTACCCTACATTTCTGTGCTTTGAGAATCTGTATAAGACTGAAAGGTCTTAATAAAGCTTGTTGTTGTTATACATTGCTGATTACTGGTACTATTACTGTTATTCCTGTATGTACCCTGCATTTCTGTGATTGGAGAATCTGTATAAGACTGAAAGGTCTTAATAAAGCTTGTTGTTGTTGTAAATTTCTGATTACTGGTACTATTACTGTTATTCCTGTATATAGCCCACATTTCTGTGATTGGAGAATCTGTATAAGAATGAAAGGTCTTAATAATGCTTGTTGTTGTTGTACATTGCTGATTACTGGTACTATTACTGTTATTCCTCTATGTACCCTACATTTCTACTCGGAGAATCTTTATAAGACTAAAAGGTCTTAATAAAGATTTTTGTTGTTGTTTATATAAGGTTATCCAAAAAGTTTGTGTTTTTCTTAAAACGTTGTTTTTCTGCTTACTTGGCGAATAATATTATTACAGCAAATACATAATATAGTACATAATACAATTACTTTATACATAATACAAAGACCTATAAATAACAACAATAAAAAGCTTTATGAAGACCTTTCAGTCTTATACAGATTCTCCGAGTAGAAATGTAGGGTACATACAGGAATAACAGTAATAGTACCAGTAATAAATATTGTTATCATAATTTTTAAAGCTAATCAAATAAAGGTAATATGAAATTTATATACATAAAAACTCTTAATTAAGACAATCAAGCAAAAAAATAGATTAGTCTAGGGACATTACACATAACAGCGAATAATATTGGTATTTCTAATACATTATAATGCGGCTCTGCTTAAAGAACGACGTTTAACAAGTTTTACCGCAAATGTTTCTTTTTACAGAACGAAAAATCGTAATTTTCATTATTTTAAGGAGAAATGACGACTATTTCTATCCTTAGGGATGAAGTATGAAAGGATGAATTGTGAAGAGAAATGATGAACGGAAAGATAAAAATATCCAGGGATGGGAATCGAATTCACAGTGTTCCGCTTACCGATAAGATGCCATGTCCACTAATGCGGAACACTGTGGGTTCGATTCCCATCCCTGGATACTTTCATTTTTCCGTTTATCATTACTCTTCACAATTCATCCTTTCATACTTCATCCCTAAGGATAGAAATAGTCGTTATTTCTCCTTACAATAATTTAAAATTACGATTTTTCGTTCTGTAAAAAAGAAACATTTGAGGTAAAACTTGTTAAACGTCGTACAATATTGGTATTTCAATTTTTTGAAAGTATTTACGAACTTTTGAGACAATCTTGTACAAGAAGATAGACCAGCACGTAGCCTCCACCCATGCACGTATATTTACAAACATTGTTTATAACACACAAAGAATGTAATATATATTTTCTCCCCCTTTCAATATCATTAATATTTAAATATGTAAAAATTAATGTGTGTATATAAAAATAGTATTTATCATCAATTTATTATCGTGATACTCCTGTTGAAGGACTGACAAGTCCTAAAGCTTGAAAATAAAAATTTGAACAAGAAACTTAACCGTGGAAGCTTTATTTACTTTATAAAAAGAAGATAGTAATCGAAGAAAGATGCACGCGTTGTTGGAATATCCAAGAAACGACCAAAAAGTTCTGTAGTGAAATGGCCGAAGGTAAGGATGCGATTGAAATTCACCACAGAAGAGCAAACTTACTTGCAGCATTGCTGGGAACGTCGGAGATGCCCAAGTGGGCAAAAAAGAGGTCAACCATAAACAAAGAATGGCTTTTCGTCTGCTCGCGTTCTTATTGGCTACAGGGTTTGTGACGTCACTAACCCCCCCTTGTGCCGGTTGATCAAACCCCCTCCCCTGAAGAATTCCAAAAGGGTCTTCGCCTCTCTCTCCCTCCCCTGCTGGGACTTCCTTCGATTTCTCCCTTTCATTGCCCTTTTAACTCACAGATCCTGTACATTGACGAATTATGATTTATTAATGATGAATCCTGAAGTTTTCCCACCGAATCTTTTAGATTGAAACCAGCCGTTTACATACATATATATATATATATTAATAGCATTTTTTTATTTTTTGAAAAAAGAGGAAAAGTAAAATATTAAGAACTACAGATTTTGAATTAATTTTGAGTCAGAACAGCAAGCTAATTCTGTATCAAATAGTATAGTTATGAGAATTTCAAGATTTATAAAATTTGTTATTTATTACAAAAACAAACCTCACATGTTTAAACTAAATAACAAATTTTATAAATCTTGAAATTCTCATAACGCGATACTATATCTATCTATCTATCTATCTATCTATCTATCTATCTATCTATCTATCTATCTATCTATCTATCTATCTATCTATCTATCTATCTATAAAAGTCACTGTCTGTCTGTTTCGCGATAAACTCAAAAACTACTGAACCAATTGGTACCAAATTTTGCATGTCGCTTTTTATAAACCTGAGGAAAATTTTCGGCTACATTTTGATTAGTATTTTTGGCTATTTCTTTTTTTTTTTTTTTTTCATTTGAAGAACTTTTTTTACGCGGAGTAAATACGAGGCGAAGTAACAACACGAGGCCAATTAAGCGACCAATGAGCGTTCTGCATTTCTTTTCAAGTTACTTGCGTACTTTTTTTTAAATATCTTTTAATACGAGTGTCACTTTTTTTTACAAAAGTATTGAGAGAGAAATTTATATTACTAAGTTACGGTAAGTACACGCAATGCAATAAAAAAAAACTTTACAAAATTGGCGTTACTGTATGTAAACAATGCATTTCGTATTTTTTATTAATTTTTGTTCTGGCCTTTTTTTTATCTCTTTAAAAAAATCGTTTAAAATGCAGCCGCAGTCATTAGCAAACACATATGTTTGCCTAATTTCCATGTGCTCTTTTATTTTTTACAGAAAAAATATTTACATGCCAGTATTTTGAATGAATTTTTTTATAAACTTTTTTTTTTTTCTTATTCTTACTGAAAAGATGGGCATTGCAGTCAAGAACCATCGCAGTCACTCACTCAACTCAGGCAATTTCAAGGGTTAATGTGATGGGGCGGATACCTCGGGGGTTAGGTGGAAAAGCTGCCATCTATATATATTTAAACTATATTGATTTTAAAACAACTAAATGGATTGCAAAAAAAAATTAAATCAAATAACTAAACACTAATATAATACAATTTTTGCCATCACACACACTTTTTGCCTGTGGTTTATGTGTTACTTCTATATTGCTATTCTATGGTACTTCTACTAATTATTATTGATGTACTTTCAGAATGAAGGAAATTTCACTCGGGGGAATTCTCGGGCGAAGCCGGGTCATTCGTCTAGTATATATATATATTCCATCTATGATATTTTTTTTTGTGTTTAAGTTAGATGATTAAATAGTTGTTTATATGTATTATATTTATATCTTACTAGCGGACGTACCCGGCTTCGCCCGGGTTTTACCCGAGTAAAGGTTTGTCTAACGAATCTCTCAATAAAGTGAACATTTTTTCCCGGTCCCTTGAAAAATACTCGATAAGTTGAATAAAATCAATATTAATTGGTTCCCTCGGTAATTGGAAGTTAAAGGAATAGTATCTTGCCTTGGAATTGTATCATTATTCTTGTCTCAAATAAATTGCCGTGTCATCCTGAATTTTGTCTTTCCTAATTTTCTACATTACAAAATCATCATATCATCATGATAATATTTAGAGCAGATTGTTGAATTATAACAGATAAATACGAATATTTATCTTGATTATTTTAAAGCGAAAAGTTATTTCAAAAATTTTATTTGCTAGAAACCTTCCCAGTACTATACTAAATAACTTCCCAAAGTTTCATGGCGTTCCAATGAGTGGTTTGGTCAGGCATAAAGGACAGACAGACACACACACACACACACACACACACACATACATTCATTTTTATATATATATAGATTAAGAAGAGAAAAATGTGATAAAAGTAATTATATTGGTTAGAATAATATTTTTTTATTTTAAATAGAAAAAAAAAGAAAATTTTGGAAAAAAAAATTAGCTTGCTAATCTAATAGAATTTCCTATTTATATATAAAATATTACCATTATTACAAGTTTTAAATATAGTTCTGTCAATATATAAATCCATGTTAACTTACTCTATAATATCAACTTAATTTAAATTATATTTAAGATATAAATTTTTATTAGATAAACTTTTTATTATTTACATTTCATGTATATGTATATGAAATAAGTTGAGGTCTGGTAGCCTCTTGTATAGAATCCTGTCGATTAACTTTGTGATGATGAAGTGTCGACTCTCGCTATACTGTGTTAACCGAGAGGAACAGTCAGGATGTAGAGTTTTCCAGTACCTCTCTGCACCTTGGAAGACCTTTAAAAGTTCTCACAAAATACAGGCAGTCGTGGTCGAGGCAGAGTGGAAAGCTTGGGAATGTCCACACAAAAAACGTGTCTAGAGTGGTCGCTATAGACAGGGTGGTCTGTTTAGACAGGTGGATGTATTACACAGCTGATAACAGGGTTGTCTATAGTGGTCGCTAGAGACAGGGTGGTCTGTATAGACAGGTGGATGTATCACACTGATGATAACAGGGTTGTCTAGGGTGGTCGCTATAGACAGGGTGGTCTGTATAGACAGGTGGATGTATCACACAGCTGATAACAGGGTTGTCTAGAGTGGTCGCTATAGACAGGGTGGTCTGTTTAGACAGGTGGATGTATCACACAGCTGATAACAGGGTTGTCTAGGGTGGTCGCTATAGACAGGGTGGTCTGTTTAGACAGGTGGATGTATCACACAGCTGATAACAGGGTTGCCGAAAGTGACCGCTATAGACAGGGTGGTCTGTATAGACAGGTGGATGTATCACACTGATGATAACAGGGTTGCCGAAAGTGACCGCTATAGACAGGGTGGTCTGTATAGACAGGTGGATGTATCACTCAGCTGATAACAGGGTTGCCTAGGGTGACCGCTGTGGCAGGGTGGTCTGTATAGACAGGTGGATGTATCACTCAGCTGATAACAGGGTTGCCTAGGGTGACCGCTAAGACAGGGTGGTCTGTATAGACAGGTGGATGTATCACACAGCTGATAACAGGGTTGCCGAAAGTGACCGCTATAGACAGGGTGGTCTGTATAGACAGGTGGATGTATCACACTGATGATAACAGGGTTGCCGAAAGTGACCGCTATAGACAGGGTGGTCTGTATAGACAGGTGGATGTATCACTCAGCTGATAACAGGGTTGCCTAGGGTGACCGCTATGACAGGGTGGTCTGTATAGACAGGTGGATGTATCACACAGCTGATAACAGGGTTGCCTAGGATGACCGCTATGACAGGGTGGTCTGTATAGACAGGTGGATGTATCACACAGCAGATAACAGGGTTGCCTAGGGTGACGCTATGACAGGGTGGTCTGTATAGACAGGTGGATGTATCACACAGCAGATAACAGGGTTGCCTAGGGTGACCGCTGTGGCAGGGTGGTCTGTATAGACAGGTGGATGTATCACTCAGCTGATAACAGGGTTGCCTAGGGTGACCGCTAAGACAGGGTGGTCTGTATAGACAGGTGGATGTATCACACAGCTGATAACAGGGTTGCCTAGGGTGACCGCTATGACAGGGTGGTCTGTATAGACAGGTGGATGTATCACACAGCTGTTAACAGGGTTGCCTAGGGTGACCGCTATGACAGGGTGGTCTGTATAGACAGGTGGATGTATCACACAGCTGATAACAGGGTTGCCTAGGGTGACCGCTATGACAGGGTGGTCTGTATAGACAGGTGGATGTATCACACAGCTGATAACAGGGTTGCTGAAAGTGACCGCTATAGACAGGGTGGTCTGTATAGACAGGTGGATGTATCACACTGATGATAACAGGGTTGCCGAAAGTGACCGCTATAGACAGGGTGGTCTGTATAGACAGGTGGATGTATCACACAGCTGATAACAGGGTTGTCTAGAGTGGTCGCTATAGACAGGGTGGTCTGTTTAGACAGGTGGATGTATTACACAGCTGATAACAGGGTTGTCTATAGTGGTCGCTATAGACAGGGTGGTCTGTATAGACAGGTGGATGTATCACACTGATGATAACAGGGTTGTCTAGGGTGGTCGCTATAGACAGGGTGGTCTGTATAGACAGGTGGATGTATCACACAGCTGATAACAGGGTTGTCTAGAGTGGTCGCTATAGACAGGGTGGTCTGTTTAGACAGGTGGATGTATCACACAGCTGATAACAGGGTTTCCTAGGGTGACCGCTATGACAGGGTGGTCTGTATAGACAGGTGGATGTATCACACAGCTGATAACAGGGTTGCTGAAAGTGACCGCTATAGACAGGGTGGTCTGTATAGACAGGTGGATGTATCACACTGATGATAACAGGGTTGCCGAAAGTGACCGCTATAGACAGGGTGGTCTGTATAGACAGGTGGATGTATCACACAGCTGATAACAGGGTTGTCTAGAGTGGTCGCTATAGACAGGGTGGTCTGTTTAGACAGATGGATGTATTACACAGCTGATAACAGGGTTGTCTATAGTGGTCGCTATAGACAGGGTGGTCTGTATAGACAGGTGGATGTATCACACTGATGATAACAGGGTTGTCTAGGGTGGTCGCTTTAGACAGGGTGGTCTGTATAGACAGGTGGATGTATCACACAGCTGATAACAGGGTTGTCTAGAGTGGTCGCTATAGACAGGGTGGTGTGTTTAGACAGGTGGATGTATCACACAGCTGATAACAGGGTTGTCTAGGGTGGTCGCTATAGACAGGGTGGTCTGTATAGACAGGTGGATGTATCACACAGCTGATAACAGGGTTGTCTAGAGTGGTCGCTATAGACAGGGTGGTCTGTATAGACAGGTGGATGTATCACACAGCTGATAACAGGGTTGTCTAGGGTGGTCGCTATAGACAGGGTGGTCTGTATAGACAGGTGGATGTATCACACAGCTGATAACAGGGTTGTCTAGAGTGGTCGCTATATACAGGGTGGTCTGTATAGACAGGTGGATGTATCACACAGCTGATAACAGGGTTGTCTAGGGTGGTCGTTATAGACAGGGTGGTCTGTATAGACAGGTGGATGTATCACACAGCTGATAACAGGGTTGCCTAGGGTGACCGCTATAGACAGGGTGGTCTGTATAGACAGGTGGATGTTACACACAGCTGATAACAGGGTTGTCTAGAGGGGGGGCGGGCAGGGAGGTCACGTGTTTGCTGGCGGCCAATGGGCGCGCATTCTATCCGTGAGCTTCAGCAGACAGACAGACAGACAGAATAAGGCAAATATATAAGTAGATCTGTAACTCCCTGTCTTTAACTACTGTACCTCTGTTATAAATATCTGTACCTCCCTGTCTCTAACATTGTTCTTCAGTTATGAAATCTGTGTACCTCCCTGTCTTTAACTACTGTACCTCTATTATAAAATATATGTACCTCTCTGTCTTTAGCTACTGTACCTCTGTTAATAAAATATCTGGGCCTCCCTGTCTTCAACTACTGTATGTCTGTTATAAAATATCTGTACTCTCTGTCTTTAACTACTGTACCTTTGTTATGAAATACCTGTACCTCCCTGTCTTCAACTACTGTACCTCTTTCAATAAAATATCTGTACCTCTCTGTCTTTAACTACTGTTACCTCTCTTATAATATATCTGTAACTCCCTGTCTTTAACTACTGTACCTCTGTTATAAATATCTGTACCTCCCTTGTCTCTAACATTTTACCTCTGTTATAAAATCTCTGTGCCTCCCTGTCTTTAACTACTCTTCTTCTGTTATAAAATGTCTGTACCTCTCTGTTTTTAACTACTGTACCTTTGTTATAAAATATCTATACCTCTCTGTCTTTAACTACTGTACTCTGTTATAAAATATCTGTACCTCTCTTTCTTTAACTACTGTACCTTTGTTATAAAATATCTGTACCTCCCTGTCCTTATCTACTGTACCTCTGTCAAAAAAATATATGTGCCTCTCTGTCTTTAACTACTGTACCTCTGTTATAAAATATCTGTACCTCTCTGTCTTTAGCTACTGTACCTCTGTCAATAAAATATCTGGTCCTCTCTGTCTTCAACTACTGTATGTCTGTTATAAAATATCTGTACCTCCCTGTCTTTAAGTAATGTTCTTCTGTTATACACTATCTGTACCTCTCTGTTTCTAACTACTGTACCTCTGATATAAAATATCTGTGCCTTCTTGTCTTCAACTACTGTACATCTGTATAAAATATCTGTACTCTCTGTCTTTAACTACTGTACCTCTGTTATAAAATATCTGTACCTCTCTTTCTTTAACTACTGTACCTCTGTTATAAAATATCTGTACCTCCCTTTCTTCAACTACTGTACCTCTGTCAAAAAATATCCGTGCCCCCCTGTCTTTAACTACTTTACCTCTGTTATAAAATATCTGTACCTTCCTGTCTTTAATTACTTTACCTCTGTTATAAAATATATGTGCCTCCCTGTCTTTAACTATTGTACCTCTATTGTAAAATCTCTATGCCTCCATGTCTTTAACTACTGTACCTCTGTTATAAAATATCTGTACCTCTCTTTCTTTAACTACTGTACCTCTGTTATAAAATATCTGTACCTCCCTTTCTTCAACTACTGTACCTCTGTCAAAAAATATCCGTGCCCCCCTGTCTTTAACTACTTTACCTCTGTTATAAAATATCTGTACCTCCTTGTCTTTTATTACTGTACCTCTGTCAATAGAATATCTGTTTCTCATTGTCTTTAACTACTATATCTGTTATAAAATATCTGTACCTCGCTGTCCTTAACTACTGTATCTCTGTCAATAAAATATCTGTTTCTCCCTGTCTTTAACTACTGTACCTCTGTTATAAAATATCAGTACCTCTCTGTCTTTATCTACTGTACCTCTGTTATAAAACATCCGTAACTCCTTGTCTTTAACTACTGTACCTCTGTCAAAGAAATATCTGTGCCTCCCTGTCTTTAACTACTGTACCTCTGTTATAAAATATCTGTATTTCCTGTCTTTGACTACTATACCTCTGTTATAAAATAACTGTAACTCCCTGTCTTTAACTACTGTACCTCTGTAATAAAATATCTGTACCTCCCTGTCTCTAACATTGTTCTTCTGTTATGAAATCTGTGTACCTCCCTGTCTTTAACTACTGTACATTTATTATAAAATATATGTACCTCTCTGTCTTTAGCTACTGTACCACTGTCAATAAAATATCTGGGTCTCCCTGTCTTCAACTACTGTACCTCCTTCAATAAAATATCTGTACCTCTCTGTCTTTAACTACTGTTACCTCTCTTATAATATATATTTAACACATCTGTCTTTAACTACTGTACCTCTGTTATAAATATTTGTACCTCCCTTGTCTCTAACATTTCACCTCTGTTATAAAATCTCTGTGCCTCCCTGTCTTTAACTACTCTTCTTCTGTTATAAAATGTCTGTACCTCTCTGTCTACAACTACTGTATGTCTGTTATAAAATATCTGTACCTCCCTGTCTTTAAGTAATGTTCTTCTGTTATACACTATCTGAACCTCTCTGTTTCTAACTACTGTACCTTTGATATAAAATATCTGTACCTTCCTGTCTTCAACTACTGTACATCTGTTATAAAATATATGTACTCTCTTTCTTTAACTACGGTACCTCTGTTAAAAAATACCTGTACCTCTCTTTCTTTAACTACTGTACCTCTGTTATAAAATATCTGGGCCTCTCTGTCTACAACTACTGTATGTCTGTTATAAAATATCTGTACCTCCCTGTCTTTTACTACTGTACCTCTGTTATAAAATATCTGTACCTCTCTTTCTTTAACTACTGTACCTCTGTTATTAAATATCTGTACCTCTCTTTCTTTAACTACTGTACCTCTGTTATAAAATATCTGTACTCTCTGTCTTTAACTACTGTACCTCTGTTATAAAATATCTGTACCTCTCTTTCTTTAACTACTGTACCTCTGTTATAAAATATCTGTACTCTCTGTCTTAAATACTGTACCTCTGTTATAAATAATCTGTAACTCTTTTTCTTTAACTACTGTACTCTGTTATAAAATATCTGTACCTCTTTTTCTTTAACTATTGTACCTCTGTTATAAAATATCTGTACCTCCCTGTCTTTAACTACTGTACCTCTGTTATAAAATATCTATACCTCTCTGTCTTTAACTACTGTACTCTGTTATAAAATATCTGTACCTCTCTTTCTTTAACTACTGTACCTCTGTTATAAAATATCTGTACCTCTCTTTCTTTAACTACTGTACCTCTGTTATAAAATATCTGTACTCTCTGTCTTTAACTACTGTACCTCTGTTATAAAATATCTGTACCTCTCTTTCTTTAACTACTGTACCTCTGTTATAAAATATCTGTACTCTCTGTCTTTTACTACTGTACCTCTGTTATAAAATATCTGTACCTCTCTTTCTTTAACTACTGTACCTCTGTTATAAAATATCTGTACCTCTCTTTCTTTAACTACTGTACCTCTGTTATAAAATATCTGTACTCTCTGTCTTTAACTACTGTACCTCTGTTATAAAATATCTGTACCTCTCTTTCTTTAACTACTGTACCTCTGTTATAAAATATCTGTACTCTCTGTCTTAAATACTGTACCTCTGTTATAAAATATCTGTAACTCTCTCTCTTTAACTACTGTACTCTGTTATAAAATATCTGTACCTCTTTTTCTTTAACAATTGTACCTCTGTTATAAAATATCTGTACCTTCCTGTCTTTAACTACTGTACCTCTGTTATAAAATATCTATACCTCTCTGTCTTTAACTACTGTACTCTGTTATAAAATATCTGTACCTCTCTTTCTTTAACTATTGTACCTCTGTTATAAAATATCTGTACCTCCCTGTCTTTAACTACTGTACCTCTGTTATAAAATATCTGTACCTCTCTGTCTTTAGCTACTGTACCTCTGTCAATAAAATATCTGTGCCTCTCTGTCTTTAACTACTGTACCCCTGTTATAAAATATCTGTACCTCCCTGTCTTTAACTACTGTACCTCTGTCAATAAAATATCTGGGCCTCCCTGTCTTCAAATACTGTATGTCTGTTATAAAATATCTGTACCTCCCTGCCTCTAATATTGTAACTCTGTTATAAAATCTCTATACCTCCCTGTCTTTAAGTAATGTTCTTCTGTTTTACACTATCTGTACCTCTCTGTCTTTAACTACTGTACTCTGTTATAAAATATGCTTTCCTCTCTTTCTTTAACTACTGTACCTCTGTTATAAAATATCTGTACCTCCCTGTCCTTATCTACTGTACCTCTGTCAAAAAAATATATGTGCCTCTCTGTCTTCAACTACTGTATGTCTGTTATAAAATATCTGTACCTCCCTGCCTCTAATATTGTACCTCTGTTATAAAATGTCTGTACCTCCCTGTCTTTAAGTAATGTTCTTCTGTTATACACTATCTGTACTTCTCTGTTTCTAACTACTGTACCTCTGATATAAAATATCTGTACCTCTCTTTCTTTATCTACTGTACCTCTGTTATAAAATATCTGTACCTTCCTTTCTTCAACTACTGTACCTCTGTCAAAAAATATCCGTGCCCCCCTGTCTTTAACTACTTTACCTCTGTTATAAAATATCTGTACCTTCCTGTCTTCAGCTACTGTACATCTGTTATAAAATATCTGTTTCTCACTGTCTTTAACTACTGTACCTCTGTTATAAAATATCTGCACTTCTCTGTCATTAAATGCTGTACCTCTGTTTTAAAATATCCTTACCTGCTTGTCTTTAACTACTGTACCTCTGTCAATAAAATATATGTTTCTCCCTGTCTTCAACTACTATACCTCTGTTATAAAATATTTGTTTCTCCCTGTCTTTAACTACTGTACTTCTGTTGTAAAATATCTTTTCCTCTCTGTCTTTAACTACTGTACCTCTGTTTTGAATATCTGTACCTCCTTGTCTTTAACTACTGTACCTCTGTCAATAAAATATCTGTTTCTCCCATTCTTTAACTACTGCACCTCTGTTATAAAATATCTGTACCTCGCTCTCTTTAACTACTGTACCTCTGTCAATAAAATATCATTTTCTCCCTGTCTTTAACTACTGTACCTCTGTCAATAAAACATCTGTTTCTCCTTATCTTTAACTACTGTACCTCAGTCAATAAAATATCTGTACCTCTCTGTATTTAACTACTGTACCTATGTCTATAAAATATCCTTACCTCCCTGTCTTCAACTACTGTATCTCTGTTATAAAATATCTGTGCCTCCCTGTTTTCAACAATTCTACTTCTGTTATAAAATATCTGTACCTCTCTGTTTTTAACTACTGTACCTCTGTTATAAAATATCTATACCTCTCTGTCTTTAACTACTGTACCTCTGTTAAAAAATATCTGTTTCTCCCTGTCTTCAACTACTGTACCTCTGTTTTAAAATATCTTTACCTGTTTGTCTTTATCTACTGTACCTCTGTTTAAAAGTATCTGTACTTTCTTGTCTTTAACTACTGTACCTCTGTTATAAAATATCTATACCTCTCTTTCTTCAACTACTGTACCTCTGTTATAAAATATCTGTACCTCCCTGTCTTTAACTACTGTACCTCTGTTATAAAATATCCGTACCTCCTTGTCTTTAACTACTGTACCTCTGTCAATAAAACATCTGTTTCTCCTTATCTTTAACTACTGTACCTCAGTCAATAAAATATCTGTGCCTCCCTGTCTTTATCTACTCTTCTTCTGTTATAAAATAACTGTACCTCTCTGTATTTAACTACTGTACCTATGTCTATAAAATATCCTTACCTCCCTGTCTTCAACTACTGTATCTCTGTTATAAAATATCTGTGCCTCCATGTCTTCAACAATTCTACTTCTGTTATAAAATATCTGTACCTCTCTGTTTTTAACTACTGTACCTCTGTTAAAAAATATCTATACCTCTCTGTCTTTAACTACTGTACCTCTGTTAAAAAATATCTGTACCTCTCTGTCTTCAACTACTGTACCTCTGTTATAAAATATTTGTACCACCCTGTATTTATCTACTGTACCTCTGTCAAAGAAATATCTGTGCCTCCCTGTCTTTAACTACTGTACCTCTGTTATAAAATATCTGTATTTCCTTTCTTTAACTACTATACCTCTGTTATAAAATAACTGTAACTCCCTGTCTTTAACTACTGTACCTCTGTAATAAAATATCTGTACCTCCCTGTCTCTAACATTGTTCTTCGGTTATGAAATCTGTGTACCTCCCTGTCTTTAACTACTGTACCTCTATTATAAAATATATGTACCTTTATGTCTTTAGCTACTGTACCACTGTCAATAAAATATCTGGGTCTCCCTGTCTTCAACTACTGTACCTCTTTCAATAAAATATCTGTACCTCTCTGTCTTTAACTACTGTTACCTCTCTTATAATATATCTGTAACTCCCTGTCTTTAACTAATGTACCTCTGTTATAAATATCTGTACCTCCCTTGTCTCTAACATTTTACCTCTGTTATAAAATCTCTGTGCTTCCCTTTCTTTAAAACTCTTCTTCTGTTATAAAATGTCTGTACCTCTCTGTTTTTAACTACTGTACTCTGTTATAAAATATCTGTACCTCTCTTTCTTTAACTACTGTACCTTTGTTATAAAATATCTGTACCTTTCTGTCTTTAGTTACTGTACCTCTGTCAATAAAATATCTTGGCCTTT
>CP092865.1:68031370-68062173 GCA_030710605.1 Cordylochernes scorpioides
CAAGTACAAAATTCACTTTGTGTGAACTATTTTTCATATAATAAAATGTATGGTAAATATATATATTTAAGGTATCCACGATATATGAGAAAGAGAGGAATTTTATAGAAATTATGTATATATAATCATAATTAAAAATATCCTACTTCGAAATTTGATGGGTCAATTATTTTAAATAGTCGAACATAACGGGGTGTGATGGATTAGCGCGCCATCTGTTATAAGTAATTGAAACTATTTTTGACGAGTATAATTATTTTAAAAATTGAGTAAAGGCGCGCGCGCTGTACAAAATTTTTTATTTAAAAAAAATAATAATACTCATTTTAATAGTTTTATTTTTATAACTAGGTGTATATAATTATATTTATATTCATTTATACAAAATTAAATAAATTTAATCCACCAGACCGCTTCTCAGAGCTCTAATACTGTATTGGACGATTCTACTTATATACGCAGTACTTAGGGATGGAATCTCAGAAATGGTTTTCAAGAGAACTATGGACATAAGCTTATAGGACAGTAGATTTACTTTCAAATATTTGCATCGAGCAATGCTCTTCCGCAAACATTAAAGACAAGGCCAGTTAGGCATAAATTAACACAAAGCTATAAAGGGGCCATCTATACATATAAAATAAAATGATTTAAAAGCACGATGTTTCTTTTTATACATAATGCAAACTTCTACTGCCCTTACTGCGATGAAAATATATATTGGGAGGGCTTGGCTCATCAGTGGTGAACGCTCCCAGGGGTTTCGCCAATTTAATCCACAAGACCGCTTCTCAGATTCTAATACTGTATTGGACGATTCTACTTATATACGCAAGTTTGTAGTTAGAAGTTTGTATTATGTATAAAAAGAACATTCGTGCTTTTAAATACTTTCATTTTATATGTATAGATGGCGCGTTATTGCTTTGTGTTAATTTATGCCTAACTGGCCTTGTTTTTAATTTTTGCGGAAGAGCATTGCTCGATGCAAATATTTGAATGTAATTCTAATGTCCTATAAGCTTATGTCCATAATTCTCTTGAAAACCATTTCTGAGTTTCCATCCTTCAGTGCTGCGTATATAAGTAGAATTGTCCAATACAGTATTAGGTCTCTAAAAAGCGGTCTGGTGGATTAAATAGGTGAAACCGCTGGGAGGGTTCACCACTGATGAGCCAAGCCCTCCCAATATATTTTTTCATCGCAGTATGGGCAGTAGAAGTTTGTATTATGTATAAAAAGAAACATACATGCTTCAAATCCTTCCATTTTAAATGTATAGATGGCGCGTTATTGCTTTTTTTAAATTTATGGCTAACTGGCCTTGTCTTCAATTTTTGCGGAAGAGCATTGCTCGATGCAAATATTGAATGTAATTCTAATGTCCTATAAGCTTATGTCCATAGTTCTCTTGAAAACCATTTCTGAGTTTCCATCCTTCAGTGCTGCGTATATAAGTAGAATTGTTCAATACAGTATTAAGCTCTAAAAAGCAGTCTGGTGGATTAAATTGGCGAAACCGCTGGAAGGGTTCACCACTGATGAGCCAAGCCCTCCTAATATATTCTTTCATCGCATTAAAGGCAGTAGAAGTTTGTATTATGTATGAAAAGAAACATTCGTGCTTCAAATCCTTTCATTTTAAATGTATAGATGGCGCGTTATTGCTTTGTGTTAATTTATGCCTAACTGGCCTTGTCTTTAATGTTTGCGGAAGAGCATTTTTCGATGCAAATATTTGAATGTAATTCTACTGTCCTATAAGCTTATGTCCATAGTTCTCTTGAAAACCATTTCTGAGATTCCATCCTTCAGTACTGCGTATATAAGTAGAATCGTCCAATACAGTATTAGAGCTCTAAAAACGGTCTGGTGTATTAAATTGGCGAAACCGCTGGGAGGGTTCACCACTGATGAGCCAAGCCCCCCCAAAATATTTTTAATCGCAGTAAGGACATTAGAAGTTTGTATTTTGTATAAAAAAACATTCGTGCTTTTAAATCCTTTCATTTTATATGTATAGATGGCGCGTTATTGCTTTGTGTTAATTTATGACTGACTGGCCTTGTCTTTAATTTTTGCGGAAGAGCATTGCTCGATGCAAATATTTGAATGTAATTCTACTGTCCTATAAGCTTATGTCCATAGTTCTCTTGAAACCCATTTCTGAGATTCCATCATTGAGTGCTACGTATATACGTAGAATCGTCCAATTCAGTATTAGAGCTCTGAGAAGCGGTCTGGTGGATTAAATTGGCGAAACCGCTGGGAAGGTTCACCACTGATGAGCCAAGCTTTCCCAATATATTTTTTCATCGCAGTAAGGGCAGTAGAAGTTTGTATTATGTATAAAAAGAAACATTCGAGATTCAGATAATGTGTCTTTTCGATATATCATATATGTGTGTTTCAATATATATAAAAAAACTATTTAAATGTTTTAAGACGAATAATCCTTTCAATAATTATAATAACGAATATATTCAAAAAGGATAAGTTTCTTTATTTGGAAAATCATTCGAGCTTTCGGCGCTAGCTGCCCTTCCGCAGGAATAATAGATACAATTTCAAGTAATCATGTATGTACAGTTATATATATTTTATTTAAATGGTTTCTCGCTTTAGTCTTGTATAGCGTGAGTGGATCACATGCCCGCGATATAAATTATTAATCAGCTAGTATTTCTAGGGGCAATACGCCTCTCTTTATCAAGGCTTTTCTTTGATTTAAACTAAATTACGCAGGCATGTGATCCACTCACGCTATACAAGACTAAAGCGAGAAACCATTTAAATAAAATATATATAACTGTACATACATGATTACTTGAAATTGTATCTATTATTCCTGTAGAAGGGCAGCTTGCGCCCGAAAGCTCGAATGATTTTCCAAATAAAGAAGTTCCAGTTCCAGTTCCAAATAACTTTATTAGGTGCCGTTCAAAAAGAACAACCTAGATCATCATATTTACAATATACTGAGGGGGTGGTTATGTACAGGGGTTCATTTACAATTATAATTTATAATGATGTCGTTGGGTCCGGATTCTCAGGTCCTTGGGGATATTTTTCTTGAGAAGGTTTTTTCGGGCTTGTTTGATATTTAAGGTGGGTTTGTTTTTCCTTTTTTTCCACTTTTCGTCATTCTGGCTTAATTGATGGAGAATTTGTCTAGGTTTCAAATTTCTTATTTTCCTTTTTCCGCATTTGTAGTTTCTGGCTTCCTTAAAGGTGGGATTTTCTAATTTTTCGGATTTTTCGTAAAATTTAAATGATTGTCTAATAATGTAGTCATTGATGTTTTCGATATTTAGATCGTTCCTGAGGATTGTGTTCCGAACGAACCAGGGTGGAGACATGATTTTTCTGATCATTTTATTTTCAAATACTTCTAGCTTTTTAAGGATGGTCTTATGTGCTGTCATAAAAATTGGGTGGCCGTATATGAGTATTGGTCTTATTATTGATGTGTAAATGGTTCTTTTGCAATGAAGGGATAATTTGCTGTTTGGTCCTAGAAGTAGGGATAGTCGGTGTTGGGCAGCTTTCGCCAAATTAATTCTGTTTTCGATGTGTTTTTTAAAGGTTAGGTGCTCGTCTAGGGTCATCCCTAGGTATCGGATGTTCTCTTTCCATTTAATATTGTCTTCGAAGACAAAAAGTTCGTCTAAAGGTTTCTTAATTTTGTCTTTTTTTCTGGAAAAAATGATTGCTTCACTTTTTTGGGGGTTCATTGTGACTCGCCATTCCTTACACCAGAGCGTGGAAAAGATGCAGGCCTCTTGGAGTTTCATGTGGAGATTGTCGAAGTTATATGTTGAGGCTAAAATGGCGGTATCATCGGCAAATAGGTGTAAAGAGGTGTCTTCAATACAGGGGAAGTCGTCTATAAATATGTCAAATAAGGTTGGTCCTGTGACTGATCCTTGGGGGACCCCGGCAAGGATGTTCCTAGCTGTTGAAAGTTCATTTTTGACTTGTACCTTGAATGTTCTATTTGTTAAGAAGTTTTGCGTTATTTTTATGATGTCTCCGGGAAGGTGCTTTTTGCACATTTTGTAGAGAAGGGCTTCGTGCCAGACTTTATCGAATGCTTTGGCGATATCGAAGAATACGGCTCCTGTTATTTGGCCTAGGTCCATGGCTTTTCTTATTTTTTTAGTGACAACTACTAGCTGGTGCAATGTTGAGTGTTTGGCTTGGTAGCCAAATTGTTCAGGTCTGAGTGGATTCTTTTCTTCTAGGGATTTTCTGAGTCTTCTTAAAACAATTCTTTCGAATAGTTTTGAGATGGCAGGTAGCAGTGAGATGGGCCTGTAGCTTGTTGGTTCATGGATGGATTTTCCTTTTTTAAGTATGGGACAGATAATGGACGTTTTCCATCTGTCAGGGAAGTGGGCAAGCTGCAGTGAGGCGTTAAATATTTCGGTTATTGATGTTAGTATATGATTAGGGAGCAGTTTGAGAGCTTCATTAGGTAATTCGTCGATTCCGGGAGCTTTTTTATTTGGTAGATATTCAATAATCGCTTTTATTTCACCAATGTTTGTTGGTTCTAGTCCTGTTTCTTTATTTTTTTTCATGTATGAATTCACACGTTTGATGTATGTACGAGTAGGTTTGGAGTGGGATGTATAGGGATTGGGGGTGAACTGTTTTTCATAGTTGTTGGCAAATGATTCAGCTGCTTCTTCTGTGGTTAGTGTCTGCCCATTGTTTGTCTTCAGGGTTATTTCTTGTTTTTCAGAGTTGGATAATCGTTTGATGGCTTTCCATATGGTTTGGTCCGTGACTTTCAAGTTTTCGATAAAGTGGTCCCAGCTGGTGTTATCGTGCTCTCTTGTAAGTTTCCGTGATTCTCTCCGGGCCGTCATGTAGGCTGATTTATCTCGGGGGTCGCAAGTATTTTTCATTTTTTTCCTTAGTCTGTTGGTGGATCGTATTTTTTCTTTGATGTGAGGTGGATATCTTCGTTCTAGTTCCGGGTCCTTATATTTTGTTGAATCTTTCAAATTTTGCACCATTTGTTCTTCAATGTGTGTAATGGCCTCGTCTATTTTTGAAGATGTATCTAGGATCAGTTCAGGAGGTTCAGCGATTTCCATTTTGTACTTGAATAGGGCCCAATCTGTAATTTTTATTTTTGTATTTGAGTAGGAGATTTTGAAATCCCGTAGCACAAGTAGAACTGGGAGATGATCAGAGGTTAGTTCGTGCAGGACTTTAGAGTATGCGCTTTGGGAGATGTTTTTGTGCACGGCGATATCTATGATGTCTGGAGGTGAGTCATGAGTAGGTTCGTCGGGGTAGCTCACATCTAGGTCCATAACGTTGATTGCGTTTTGGAGCCTTCTCCCGCTTGGGTTAGTGGTGGTGGAACCCCAGGCAGGATGTTTGCAGCCAAATAAAGAAACTTATCCTTTTTGAATATATTCGTTATTATATTTAAATGTTTGTGTGTTTTGTTACTTTATTTATAAAAATATTTTAATCTTAATACGAGTATTTTGTGAATAAACTGGTGTTATAAGATAATGTTGTATATATATTGATCAATTGTTACCTCAGTGTGTGTGTAAGATCACAGGTAAATAGGCGCTAACCGAAACAGAAAAAAAGTTCCTTTGTTCAATATTAGTTTCTCTTTTATATTTTGTTCTCTCTCATGTAAATCAATGAATATAATGTTTAATTAATAATAATTGGAATCAGTTTCTTTATTAATTCTAAGCAAAGTCAACAATTCGTAGCAGAGCGTGGTTATTCAATATAAAGCTTAAAAGCGAATCTGAAAATTAAGCAAGATGTTTATTCTGATCGGTAAATTGAAACATTCTGAGAAGATAAAAGGTATTCATATAGATTAAGTTGAATTATATCTATATATTGCATGTCTAAGAGGTACCCAATATTTAAATAATTTAAAATATATATTTGTATTTAAAATTATATTGGTTTGTTTATATAAGTTCAAAAGGTGAAAATGGCTGAATATAACTTTTTATCCCAAACAAAAATTGAACCATTAACAGGAACTAATTATCAAATATGGGCGTTCAAAATCGCCGTAGTTCTAAGAGGAAGAAAAGGGACATCTAGCTAATGGTTGCTGGTTTCTAGATAAACAGAAACAGGAAAATCAAAAGAAAGGGACTCCTGATTATAGAAATCACAAATACAGTAGAGAACATTAAAATAACCTAGTGGATACTATGAAAAGTGGAATTAATGAGCAAGCGTTTGAAACATATGTAAAAGAATTTGAAGATTCACCATATGAGAGAAATGATAGGCAAATATGGTGTATAGATTCAGGATGCACCGAACCATTATCCCCAAACCTAACTTTGATGGAAAATGTGACAGAGTAAAAAAGTGAGATCAACCTAGCTGAGAAGGGCAAAACTACCCAATCCACAGCCAAAGGAGATATGAGACTTACTACATGCACAAGTGAAGGTCAAGAAAATATTCGCATCAAAGATATCTTACATGTTCCAAATCTAAGAAATAATTTTCTTTCAGTATCCGAATTAGTAAACAAAGGAAATTCAGTTTTTTCAATAAGAATGGATCAAAAATTTATATCGAAGGTAATGATTTAGTTTCTGAAGCATATATTAAAAACTAGACGAATGACCCGGGCAACGCCCGTGTTTTACCCGATTGAATGTTTTTATTCCAATACTATTTGTTACAATTATAAATTGGAGCCATGGATGTCACTCTTGTGAAACGTCCCACTCCAAACTTTACATGTACATTAGGTCAGCTGGTATTACCCCTCATTTTCACCGCTAGAGGCGCGAGCGAATTGACTTTTTGTAAATATACATAATTATAAAGATAGAAGCTTCTATAGAAGATAATGATCATAATGATGATGTGCGCGCATCCGTGACAGCGATGAGGAATTGAGGAAAGACGGTCGTGCCTATATATGTTGATAATAAAATAATAATATAATAATAATAATTATTATTATTATCATTGGATAATGATCATAATGATGATGCGCGCGCATCCGTGACAGCGATGAGGAATTGAAGAAAGACGGTCGTGACTATATATGTTGATAATAAAATAATAATAAAAATATAATAATAATAATTATTATTATTATCATTAGATAATGATAATGATCATAATGATGATGCGCGCGCATCCGTGACATGAGGAATGAGGAATTGAGGAAAGACGGTCGTGACTATATATGTTGATAATAAAATAATAATAATAATATAATAATAATTTTTATTATTATTATCATTAGATAATGATAATGATCTAATTATGATGCGCGCGCATCCGTGACATGAGGAATTGAGGAAAGACGGTCGTGACTATATATGTTGACTAGCCGAATGACCCGGGTAACGCCCGTGTTTTACCCGAGTTACAACGGTGATTCTTAGGTCGCTGGTTCAAATCCGGCTCGAGGGAGCCGGCGAGCACGTGACCTCCCTGTGCGCGCGCATCCGTGACAGAGGCCGATGAGGAAAGACGGTCGTGACTATATATATACTAGACGAATGGCCCGGGCAACGCCCGGGTTTTACCCGAGTGCGTATATATTTTAAAAATGTTTTAATTAAAATACTATTCGTTACAATTATAAATTGGCGCCGTGGATGTCTCTCTTGTGAAACGTCTCGCCCCAAACCGTGTGTGTCTTGAAAATATAAAAATAAAAATGTGAACGGAAAAATATGTCCAGGGTAGCCTAGTGGTCATGGCATCTGCCCGGCAAGCGGAAGGTCGTGGGTTCGATTCCCATTCCTTGACACTTTTTTTATTTTATCCATTCTGACCAAAATCTATCCGTGAACTTCACACAGACAGAATAAGGCAATTATATAATTAGATAATCCAAATTGTGCCTTATCACACACTATTTTTTTATTTGGCCTTATTACCTTGTGTTTATAATCTATGACCACCAGTGGAGGGTATACGGGGGTATACGCCGTATACCCTATGCTTTTAAAATTTAGATAGCATATACCAAGTGGTTTTACTTAAAAATAGCGTATACCCTATGATTTTTTTCAAATTTTTTATTAAAAATTTATTATTTTCTTTCTTTGTAATAGTAAAAAAAAATGATGATAAAAATTGTACTGAAAAATTGCAAAAAAATTTCAAATTAACAAATTTCAGCCTGATGAATGAGATAATAACAAACTTGCGGACTTCTTTGCTAATATCAAATGTTTCGAACTTAATGTTCATAAATTCAAATGGACCACTAATCGAAATGTTTCAGCCGAAAAAATACGTTCAATCATGGCTTTTACATTATAGATCATCTACTGACACTAGATCAAGAGTTTGTGCCAGAAAAAATACAGATGCATTTCGGCAGTCATTATGGGACATTTTTATGTAAAAGTTGTATGTAATATTTTAAGTCTTTTTTTCAAATAAAAATATAATTAAAAATAACCTTGTTTATTTTTACCAAAAATTTATATTCTCAAGCGTATACCCTATGCTAATTTTACGACTACAGCACTGTCTATGACCCGGGCAACGCACGTGTTTTACCCGATTGAATGTTTTTATTCAAATACTATTTGTTACAATTATAAATTGGAGCCGTGGATGTCACTCTTGTGAAACGTCCCGCTCCAAACTTTACATGTACATTAGGTCAGCTGGTATTACCCCTCATTTTCACCGCTAGAGGCGCGAGCGAATTGACTTTTGTAAATATACATAATTATAAAGATAGAAGCTGCTATAGAAGATAATGATCATAATGATGATGCGCGCGCTTCCGTGACATGAGGAATTGAGGGGGAAAGACGGTCGTGACTATATATGTTGATAATAAAAAAATAAAATAATAATAATAATAATATAATAATAATAATTATTATCATTAGATAATGATAATGATCATAATGATGTTGCGCGCATCCGTGACATGAGGAATTGAGGAGGAAAGACGGTCGTGACTATATATGTTGACTAGACGAATGGCCCGGGCAACGCCCGGGTTTTACCCGGGTGCGAATATATTTTAAAAATGTTTTAATTAAAATACTATTCGTTACAATTATAAATTGGCGCCTTGGATGTCTCTTTTGTGAAACGTCCCGCCCCAAACTGTGTGTGTCTTGAAAATATAAAAATAAAAATGTGAACAGAAAAATATGTCCAGGGTAGCCTAGTGGTCATGGCATCTGCCCGGTAAGCGGAAGTCGTGGGTTCGATTCCCATCCCTTGACACTTTTTTTATTTTATCCATTCTGACCAAAATCTATCCGTGAACTTCACACAGACAGAATAAGGCAATTATATAAGTAGATAATCCAAATTGTGCCTTATCACACACTATTTTTTCTTTGGCCTTATTACCTTGTGTTTATAATCTATGACGTAATGCCGGCGGCGCGCGCCCGTTGGCTGCCGGCGAGCACGTGACCTCCCTGTGTGCGCATCCGTGACAGCGGCCGATGAGGAATTGAGGAAAGACGGTCGTGACTATATATGTTGATAATAATAATAATAATAATATAATAATAATAATTATTATTATTATCATTAGATAATGATAATGATCATAATGATGATGCGCACGCATCCGTGACATGAGGAATTGAGAAATTGATAGAGGAGGAAAGACGGTCGTGACTATATATGTTGATAATAAAATAATAATAATAATATAATAATAATAATTATTATTATTATCATTAGATAATGATAATGATCTAATTATGATGCGCGCGCATCCGTGACATGAGGAATTGAGGAAAGACGGTCGTGACTATATATATTAAGAATAGAATGTTTATGATGTAAACCAAACAAAGATATGTACCAATAGCAAAAAATGAAATTGTCATGGTTAAAAATACACATTTATCAAATAAAAATAGCAATATAAGTTTATGGCATAAGAGATTAAACCATATAAATGAAGAATACATGAAAAAATGATTCTAGGACATATTGTAAGAGAATTGGATCTAATATTCAAATAGTTACCAGAGTGCGAAGCATGCATAATGGGAAAACTGGTTTAGAAGTCATATAATAGTACAGAAAATTATACAGTTTAACCCCTGCAGTTGATTCATATGGATTTATGTGAACCAATGCCATGTCAATTTTTAGGAGGATCTAAGTATTTTCTTGTTATAATAGATGATTACAGTAGAAGAATCTTTATATATTTTCTGAGATCAAAAGTTGAGACCTTTGAAAGATTTGAAGAATTTAAAGCAAGAGCCGAAAACGAATTAAGTCTTAGAATGAAAGATGTAAGAAATGACAATGGAACTGGATTTTGTAACTCTAGATTTGAAGGACCTTTCAAGAGAAGTGGGATCCATCACCAACTTACCACCATATACTACCACAAAGTAATGGAGTCGTTCCAATTTTAGTATATGTACCGCCGAACCTTACTAATTGACTCAAATTTACCCATGAAGTTTTGGGAAGAGGCAATAGCTACAGCTGCATACATTAAGAATTGTACCCATCACAGGTCTACAAGCACCATACACCTATGCAGAGATGGAATGGCACGAAACCATCGGTCAAACACTTTCGAATATTTGGATGTTTGACACATTGGCTTGAGAGAAAACCGAGAAGAAACAAGTTTTCACCAAAGGGTAGAAAGGGAATATTCATTTGATATTCCATTAAAAGAAAAGCCTAAAGAATATATGATATAATGACAAAGAGAAATCATGAAATCAGATCAGTAATATTTAGTGAAGATAAGAGAGGAATTGATCATGCATATGATATTCAGGAAGATACTAATTGTGATCATTTGACCAATAAAGGAAATTGTGAAGAAATAGTTGAATACTTTATTATCTAGAAAAAAGACAATCCTGTCACAGAGAGTAAAATGAAGTCTCAGGAGGATACTTCAGTAAAAACAGTTGGGGACACTGAAAATGACTCAACACAAACTGAACCGACAGAGGAAATATGCGTAAAAGGAATAAAAAGAAAGGAGAAACAAAGAGCATTTTAGAAGAATGGCACAAAGCAAGACTGGAAGAACAAGAAAGAAAATTGATCAAGAAGGAGTTCGACGCTCACATAGAATAAAAAATAGGAATGATGCAAAACTAATTATGGAAATAGATCATTATATCCCGGAGAACTATAAAGAAGAAATAGATAGTGGAGAAGGAGATGAATGGCTCAAAGCAATGGAAGAATAGCTCAGTGAGATAGAGAAACATGAATTATGGACATTCGTACCAAGGGAAAATGGCATGAAAGTCATCAAGAGTAAATGGGTCTACAGTACAAAGAAAACCTAAAATGCCGGCATATATAAAAGAAAGGCCAGACTGGTTGCTGTTGGATGCAATCAAAGATATAGTGTGGACTATAAGGAATCTTTTTCACCTGTACTCAAAAAGGAAAGCTTGCGAACAATAGTAGCTCTTGCAACACAACAGAATTTAATCATAAAGACTTATGATGTGAAGACAGCTTATCTCTATGGTGAGTTAGAAGAGAGAGTATACATGAGACAACCAGATGGTTTTATGTAAAAGGAGAAGAAAACAAAGTGTGTAAATTGAAAAAAAGGCCTGTATGGTCTACCACAATCAGGAAAATGTTGGAACAAAAAGATCAATGAAATTTCATACCAGTTGGGAATGATTAGAACCAAATGTGATCCATGTGTCTATAAACTCCAGAGAGGAGAAGAGTATGCAATACTGGGTCTATATGTAGATGATCTCATCATTGCTGGAACTAGTAAGGAAATTAATGACAACCTAGCCTCAGAAATAGGAAAATATGTTACTATAACAGAAAAGAAATATAGGGAACCATTTATTGGAATTGAAATAAAAAGGGCAGAAGATGGATTCTATCTCAGACTCGTTATATTGATACAATTATTCGCAGTTTGGACTGGAAGAATGCAACAGTGTGCAGACACCTGAATATCAAAATCAAAATGTGGATGAATATTTGGACTCCAAGCCAGTAGATAAAAACTGTATACCAGGAAATGATTGGATCACTTATGTACCTTTCTATGGGTACTCGACCGGACATATCCTTCAACGTCAGCAATTTATCTCAGTGTAGTAATGATCCGAGAGAAATACATTTAACTGGAGTTAAAAGGATCTATAGATATCTGAAGGGAACAAGAAATGAAATGTTGTCATACAAGTCAAAAGACAAAAATATCACGTAAGTACTAATGCCCGCTGGTGCACAACTCGAGACGCAAATTCCTATTCAGGCTATACACTCGAACATGGCAACAATTTAATAAACTGGAGAAGTAGAGGGCAAAATTTAGTAGCCTTGTCTACATGTGAAGCAGAACATATTTCAATATGTGAAGGAATCACACGAGTGTTATGGTTAAAGGGATTACTAGAAGAACTTTGTGAAAATTTAACTTTCCCAATTACCTTGAAAAGTGACAGCCAGGCTGTAATAAACTGGATACAATCTGACAAAATTACTTCACGAACAAAGCACATAAACCGATAGTATTATTTTGTTAAAGAGGAATTTCAAAATGAATCAAACTGGCATACACTAAAAGTGAAGACATGGAGGCGGATATACTAACGAATAGTCTACCAAAGAACAAACTACGGAAATGTGCAGATAGCCTTGGACTTGCTGATTGGAGCTTACACACAGGGGAGCGTGTGTTATATATATATTAACTAGCCGAATGACCCGTGCAACGCCCATGTTTTACCCGATTGAATGTTTTTATTCAAATACTATTTGTTACAATCATAAATTGGCGCCTTAAATAAATGCATATATTAGTTAATAACTACAGTATAGCCTATGTGCTATATCTGTCTATGTACTGTTGGCTTCCGTAGGCGTCTCTTACTGGGAAAAAGAAAGAGAGGATTCCATTTAGTTATTAACTAACATATGCATTTATTTAAGGAGCGACCCGCTCCAACACAATAGTTACAAAAACCAAAAAGCGAGTGGGGAGGGGGGGGAGGCAAAGTCAAAAACAAAGTGTCTCGCGTAGGAGAGCGCCATTCCAAAAAAAAAAAAAAAAAAAACAGTGACAGAGATGAAGAACACACGCATGACGCTCGTAACTGTATATAGAATAATGTGTTACCACAGAGTGTGTGTAAGCTCACAGGTAAATAGGCGCTAACCGAAACAGAAAAAAAAGTTCCTTTGTTCCATATTAGTTTATTGGAATCAGTTTCATTAATAATTCTGAGCAAAGTCAACAGATAAAATGTTGGTTTTAAAATAATCATATATAACAATAGTGGACTTATTTCTACTATTTTACATTTCTGTAATATGACTTCACTGATTAATATGAAGTCAAAATTATGTTTCAGAAAATTTACAATCCCATTCATTTCACGAGTAAGTTTTTATATAGATATATTTCATAATTTTCAAAATAAAAATGTAAATAGCTATTAATATATTGTAAAAAAAAACCTCTTACCGAGTGCAGCCAAGAAATTGGCCTCATCTTCATCTTCCACAGTCATGGCGTGGGCCACGACAGAAAAAACCACAAGAACAGCAAGGATCTGAAGGGACTTCATCTGTAAATAAGTATATTGTAGAGTGGTTAAATCATTTACATTAATTTTAGTTTTAGATTTTATTGATTTACATAGTTTATAATTGTGTCAATGCTATATAAATGCGCATAGCTAAAATATTATAAGTAGACCCTTACAGAAAACAAAGTTCGTTCGTGTTTACCTTTCCTCGCGTCTATTTTTCTCTCTCTCAACGCGACAATATATTCTAATTAAATTGAAATATTTAAAGTCGTTTGAATAGATCGCTACACTTATAAATTGTCCATAGCATAATATCGATCATAGAAATTATAGAAAAATGCTTAAAACAAGCAACAAGTAACAAATTTGAAAATATTTACTAGTAAGGTAGAGGGGTGGGATTACAGGAGGCAAATATAAAACTAGATGTTCATAAAGGAATATAATCAGTGAAAATACTCAAAACAATAACAAGATATACTGACCAATAAAAATGATAGTTTTTTGAAAGATATTAGCAGATATTTTATGTTTGGAGTATGTTTGATACGAAATGACATTAAATCTAGATATAGACCTGAAAAGTAAAGTTGCACATTGGATGAATGTTCATATATATATAAATTTTTATTATTATTATTATTTTAATTTTGAAGAATTGGAAGAAATAGAATATATTTTGAAACATGGAGAGATGTTCCAATTTAATATTGTGGCGAAGAAATAATTTATTAATTTAATTTAATTCAATGAAAATATTCCAACAGATTATATAAATATATATTAATCTTTCATGTAAAATTATTATCAAAATATCTCTTTGCTTGCTTGCTCAAGATTATCTAGCTGTAGATAGTTTGGTTGAGTTGTTAATAACACTGGTCAACAAGATTTTTGCACAAGAGAACCTGATTATGTTTCTAGTGTAGCTTTTCATGCTGAACTCAAAAATCTAATCAGAAATTTCCCATCACGTATGGTTTTTGCGTGACGGTCTTTTTTCAGTATTGGGATAAATACACTAAAAATTGCAAACAATGTCAGGTAACTGGTTTATCAAAAAATATTTTTCTTTGTCCACAAAGAAATAGCATCTTATCTACATGTCCTGAATCCAAATATACCATAAGTTTTTTTCTATTACACAATATTTCTGAGATACACCTACTTGAATTTGGAAATATTGTTAATATATTGGCATATATGAACGAAACATATTTATTATTGAAAAGCAGTGACAGTGGATTTTATTCTATACTTTGCTTGTGGTAGATCCCTCTTGAGTGCCCAGCAGTCGTCGGCAAGCATAGCGGGACTCCATTTACCTTGGTACCGCTTCTCCATGCTTGATATAGCTTGATGAAACCTCTCACCATGCTCATCGCTAACTGCGCCAAGATTGTCTGGAAAGAAATCTAGATGTGAATGCAGGAAATGGATCTTGAGGGACATGTTACATCCCAGTGCCTTGTAGGAAAGCAACAGATCATTAACTATGTCTCGGTAATTTTCAACCTTGACACTTCCTAAGAAGTTTTTGCAAACGTTTCTAAAGGAATTCCATGCTGCTGCTTCAACTTAATTCAAACTATTTTGAAAATTTCCATCCTGCTGCAATTCTCGAATCTGAGGTCCAACGAAAATGCCTTCTTTAATCTTCGCTTCACTTATACTAGAAATTTTTGTTTTAGGTAGGCAAATCCACTGGCATATTTCGATCCATTGTCAAAGTTCTTCATTAATCCCAGTTTAATATGTAATGGTGGTAAGTAAATATTTTCTGAATCGATCAAGGGTAGATTTGCAATATTTTTATATCCTGGAGTAAAGATTTTACGGTTTTGCCAGATTTTTTTTAATGTAATGCCTTTCCCTATCTCTGCTATCCCACTCACACAGAAAACAACAAAATTTTGTATATCCAAGCTGTAATCCACGCAAGAGAGCAACGACTTTCAAATCGCTGCATATTTTCCAACCGTATCTTTCATATTCTATCTTTTTCAAAAGCAGTTTCATGTTTTCATAAGTCTCTTTCATGTTGGATGCATGTATTTATCCCAATACTAAAAAAAGACCGTCACGCAAAAACCATACGTGATGGGAAATTTCTGATTAGCTTTTTGAGTTCAGCATGAAAAGTTACACTAGAAACACCATCAGGTTCTCTTGTGCAAAAAAAAAAGTTTTTTTTGTAGACCTGTGTAATTGTAGACTAGTCGCCGTGACGTCATCAATAAATACTTTTACATCTTAGGATATTTCAAGGCTTGATTTCTACGCTACAACTGGTGGAGAGATGGACCGATACCCATTAAGAAATAAAAGAAAAATTGATTATGTTGAACCAGAAGAAACTTATATGAATGTAAAGAAGGAAGGTACTCAGGTAAGCAACTACGTTGTTCAACATTTGCCAAGGAACCCTTCCATTTTCTCCGGGGGGGATGGTGAAGATCTCCAAAAATGGTTAAAAGGGTATGCACGTGTGGCAAGGTACAACCATTGGGACGAAACCCTTTGTCTTACTGAAGTTTATTTTTATCTGTCTGGAACTGCTCTCAAATGGTTTGAGAACAACGAAGAAAGCATACAGACTTGGAAGGAATTCACATCTCAATTAGAGAATGTGTTCGGAAAAAAAAAGAAAATTCAAAATTGCAAGCGGAGAAGAAACTTGAAACACGGGCACAATTAAATGGTGAAAGTACCGAATGTTACATCCAGGATCTTCTGTGCTTGTGCAAAGAGGTTGATCCCCAAATGAGCGAGGAAGATAAAATCTCCCACCTCATGAAGGGGATAGCTGAGGAGCTTTATCAAGCACTCCTACCGAGGGATGTACAGAGCACCGAGCAATTCATTGCAGAATGTCGCCGTGTCGAAGCGCTCCGTTGTAGGCGAGTTATCCCAACCAGGTACGAGCGCCTACCAAATGTAGCCTCTCTCTGTGACCAGGATGACGAAGAAGATCTGTCATCTTTGATTAGGCAAATTGTTCGTGAGGAGGTACAGCGGACATTAGGCTCTCCTCGGGAGGAACCAAAAAATGCTACAATCGAAGAAATTGTAATGGAGGAGATTGGAAGAACCCTGGTGCCATTCTCAAAGTCTAGGAGAAGTCCCCCTCAGAAGGAAAAACCCCGACAGTTTTTAAATACCAGATATGAGGCCGAAACGATAAGACCGCACCCTGAACCTCGATACCCAAAACAAGGAGGAAGACGCGACACCAATGATTGGCGTACAACTGAGGGAAGGCCAATCTGTTTCTACTGCGGACGCCCAGGTCACGTCGTCCGCTATTGCCGTGACAGGAAGAGACACAATGAGGAAAGGAGAAATGACTATTTCCAAAGAAAGCAAGACGCAATGGTATCCTACAACTCTCGAGCTGAATCTCAGGACCCCAATGACGAATCATCGAGGAAAACTTTCACTCGCTACCGAAGCCCTACTTCATATCGCGGTCGAAACAGACAACATTTCTCACCTGCTAGAAGATCTAGCTGGACGCCCCGCCATTAAAACTAGATGACAGACCACATTGGAGGTGAGGCCGTAAAGTTATAAAATCCCCCCTTGCCGACCACAGTAGAAATTAGAAAAAGCTACCTTGACGTAAACATAGACCTACCAAGTCCTCATGAAAAAGATATCTCAACTGAAAGAAGACATCCACCGCAGTCACCTGAAATATACCTGGCCATAGTACTAGTTCTTAAGACTGACGACGTAAGTCTCCTGCTGAGCATCGGGTCGATGCTCTCTATAGGAGGAGGCTATGTGACGAAGAAATAATTTATTAATTTAATTTAATTCAATGAAACTATTCAACAGATTATATAAATATATATTAATCTTTCATGTAAAATTATTATCAAAATATCTCTTTGCTTGCTTGCTCAAGATTCTCTAGCTGTAGATAGTTTGGTTGAGTTGTTAATAATTGTAGACTAGTCGCCGTGACGTCATCAATAAATACTTTTACATCTTAGGATATTTCAAGGCTTGATTTCAACGCTACAATATAAAATAAAATGGATTTCTTGCTCATTGATACATTGAACGTTGAGTAAAATTAATCAAGCCTCCAGGGAAAAGACACTTTTCCCTGGAGGATTGATTAAATTTTCTTTATATTGATACAAGGGATTATTTTATTGAATATTGAACGTTGGTATATTAAGAGTTTTGTTCCCGTATGTAGGAAATGCTAAGAATATTAGAGAGAACTTATTAAAAGTCCATACCTTTAATGTAAGAAGATAGGAAAGAATCGAATTCCTCAGCTTATATAGAGATTTGAGGATGTTCTTTAAAATATTCCAACACCTGTTTTAAACTCATATTGTTTCCTTTGTTCAACCATCTGTGAGCTATTGTATGGAGTCTTTACAAAGGATAGAGAGAAAAAATTCGCACCTCTCTATATAAAAAAATCATAAAAAACAAAGGCACTGATACATTTGATAAAATATGATATATTATATATAAATTTGCAACATATACAAAAATTATTATTTCAAATTTCACGACTAGAGAGAAAATATGAACACACCCATTCACATATAAATGTATGAAAGACAACGAAAGAATTTTTAAAAATGATATCTCTATTTATATAAAAATGAATGTTTGTATGTCCGGTATACAAATTCGCAGTAGTTCACTAATTTAAACCAAAATTTCCATACATAGGTAAAAAATACGGGGAAGACGATAGGCTATTTTAAAAAATAAAAATCAATTATTAAAACTATATATTTTTAGTCAGAAAATGATGATGACGATATTGCTGTATCATGTTTGATTATCAGATGCAAAATTATATCGGGAAAAATTCCAAAAAGCAGAGACCACGGGTGAAACCAGTTCATTATTTTGTACGCAGGAACAAAATTCTAGAAGAAAAACATTCATTCGAGCAGAAAACAAAAGCCAGATAATCTTTCTATTAAAATATCGTTTCTCAGACACAAAGTTTGGAGCTGGACGTTTCACAAGAGTGACATCCACGATGCCAATTTATAATTGTATCAAATAGTATTTGAAAATCAAAATAATATAATTTTCAAATATCGTTGTGAAAATTTACATATTTATTTTTATATTTTGAAAACACACAAAGTTTGGAGCGGGACGTTTCACAAAAGTGACATCCACGGTGCCAATTTATTCATTTATTTTTTTTTATTATTATTATTTTTTTTGCTTATCCCTAGTACACGTGGTACAGGCCATGATAATCATGGTGGGTAGTTAGCGACTGCTTTTTACTGTAAGCGCACCACATGTCTACACATGTGAAAAGCAGATCGACTTTGCACTTACAAATGCCAGAGCCCCGTTTGGTTACTTGCACTCGCTGGTGGGGTTGGACTTTTGCAAGAATCGGGGGCCATTGGGGCATTTTTTTTTAAACAGAAAAAAGTGTCCAATGCGGGAATCGAACCCGGGTCCTAGTGGTCGAAAACCAAATGGTTTAACCCTGTGCCAATTTATAATTGTAACGAATAGTATTTAAATAATTGGAAAAAAGGTATTAAAGGATTCCACAAAAACGTACCTGTGACGAGAGAGAGGCCAGGCAGCAACGTGAAACCGGAACCAAAAGTGTTACGTAAGCACTCGCGACGCGCTTTTGAAGCTCGTCGACAATTTTTAAATTTTTTTTTTCACACTCTCCTGCTGCCATTGAAGTTCAAATATGCTTTAAAATGTCGATCTGCTGAATAAGTAGAGGTATCTGCTTAAATTATAATGACAATTTTCTATTCTAGCCAGAAAAAAAAGTAGAGATATGAAAATTATCTCTCTTTTTTTTCATTTTTAAAATTATCATTTTCTTTTTCATTTAGTTTCATCTGATTTTATGTGAATTAACTCAATAGATGACTTTTTCATAGTTATTTTAAACTCTTGATATTTGTTGTTTGCGACCATTCTAAATTAAAAATATTTCTCAATTTGTCTCTTAAATTTCTAAAAAGTTATAATAGAATTATTGTGTACATACTTTTCAAAGTAAAATCTACATCGCTCAATGACATTTTTTTGGAACTAAATCCTCCTTTTTTTCTTAATATTTCAATTAGCACTCTATTTTTATAATTTTAATAAGCAGAATTATTATCAATGTTCAATCTATATATATAAAATTGAAGACAATTGATGCATTTGAGCCGAGCATTGCGAATAAAACGGCTGCAATACGCGAATAGACACGACAAATTATTTTGCAACATGATAATGCTCGGCCACATGCTGCAGCACTCGTTAACCTTACTTAGAAACGCTCAAATGGTAAGTCTTACTCCACCCTCCGTATAGCTCAAATATCTCAATGCAGCATGGCCTGGCTGACCAGCACTTCTCCAACTATGATGAAGTCAAAAAATTGATCGATGAATGGATAGCGGCCAAAGAGCCTGCCTTTTCTGCGATGTGATACGCCAATTGCCAGAAAGATGGGAAAAAGTAGTGGCTAGCGACAGACAATACTTTAAACATTGAAGGTCTAACCATATTTTTATAATAAAGCTTCAATTTTCGAAAAAAAAAAAAAACGCACGAACTTATTTATACTCTTAATATAATTTTCTTTTTTATATTTATTTTGCGATCTACATATACAGGGTGATCTAAAAGTCTTGCACAACTTTAGAAATTAATATATCCGCGAATATTTGCGCTAGAGCAATCCGGTAAACACCATTGTGTTCAGGATGCAATGGGACCTTATAAAAAATAAAGAAAAATTCGAAACTTATATCAGTTACAATTTTATTCGCTAGATGGCGCTCTACTAGAATCAGAGATTCAGCTACTAAATTTTTGATAAATTGAAAAATTTAACTGATCAACATGTATTTTTCGTTTTTTAATACCAGAAAAGAACCCTAATAATATCAAATGATAAATTAAAAAAACACAATTTCGCCAAAAGTAGAGGAATGGGATGACGATTTTCAAATGCAATCCGAGATATGTAGAATAGGCGAATGCAAATTAAAACATGTAAAATAAAAAAAAAATGCTATTTTAGATGCGGTTTGCTGGAATCCTCTCACGATTTAAATTTCGAAGATAATAAATTTATATTTTTAATTCAACTCTCTTTTAGTATCGATTATATTTTTTCTAATTAAATTGAAAAATATTTATCTATTTCCGATAATTTATTTTACTCTGAAATGCTGTCACTACAGGATAAAGCACTCTTGTAATTTTTTTATTGCAATTCAGAAACTGCCACTGAAGCTATACGAGCGTTTGGTACCTTTAAAGGTATTCGAAGCGGTAAAGAACCCATCTCAAAGGCGAATGATAAAAAATGTTGAGAAGACTGGATCTCTGGAAGCAAAACCTCGTAGTGGAAGACCATCGACATGCAAGTCAGTGGCTGTTACGGTTTCGCAGAATGTTGAAGCTATTGAAAAGTTATCCACGAATGGGGAAGTAAATGCTCGACAAGTTTCTCGACAAACGGGGAATTCGAATGGAACAGTTTGATGAGCACTAAGAATTTTTCTTAAAAAAATACCCGTACAAAAATAAAGATTTCACGATCTAAAAGTCGGCGATTTTAAGAAGCGTTAAGAAATCGCTGCGTGGGAGTTCCGGCAAATTGATATTGATTAAAACTGGCTGTCGAATGTTATTTGGACAGATGGAAGCTCACTTTTCTCTAAACGGAGGAGTTAACACTCAAAACAGCAACATTTGGACAACAGAAAACCCTAGGAATTTTACAGAAATGCCACTTCATCATCCCAGAGTTACAGTTTGATGTAGGTTCACTTCTTCTTTTATTATTGGGCCATTTTTCTTTGAAGAAACCATTAAGAATTTTTAAAACCGCTTCTGTAACTTGGTGGACTTTATGTTCAACTTTTTAGAGAAAAGGGTTTTACCATATTGCAG
The DNA here is from genome assembly GCA_030710605.1 of Cordylochernes scorpioides. Classification (NCBI taxonomy): domain Eukaryota; kingdom Metazoa; phylum Arthropoda; class Arachnida; order Pseudoscorpiones; family Chernetidae; genus Cordylochernes; species Cordylochernes scorpioides. The sequence continues at coordinate 68,052,824 of CP092865.1, forward strand.
GATAGACAAGCACTAAGTGAAATAACATTCATGCAAGATGGAGGACCTCATCATATCTCCCGCGGTGCCAAACAATTTCTGAAGGATACGTTCGGTAAAAATCGTGTGATAAGTCGCCACTTTATACACCAGTGGCCTACAAAATGACCAGACATGACACCTTACGATTTTTGGCTATGAGGTAATATTATGTCGCGTGTTTATCGATGCCAGATTACCACATTGGCCATGTTGAAGACTTCTATCAGACAGCACGTTACATCAATTCCAACAGATATGTTATTTATAGCTTCGAATCTATCATCTATCGTCTAGAGGTGGTGTTTGAAAATGAAGTGCGCCCCATTGAGCAATGATTGTGGCCTAATACAAAATAGAAGGCAGTTACCTCATGTGTTATAAAAGCTGCCATGCATTATATTATCTACCAATATTGTGCAGCTCTTTGTGTTGGGTTATGGGAATGATAAATTCTGTCCTCACATCTTGACTCTTTTCTCTGTAAACAGTATTTTATTTTGTTTGTCATTTGCTCACATCTTATATTATGTCGTGCAGGCCAAAGTGTTATAACTTCTCGAATAACATTGGTACACACAATTTTACACCTTATGTTTAGTTTATCGCCTTTCGATCACTAGAAGAAATTGCATAAGGAATATTCTCTGTACACCGCTAACTTTAGAAATTTTTCGCGAAAAAAAATAAACAAAATAATTTTATAAAACTATTTTAGAGGCGTAATATTCTTTAAAAAAAAAATTCAACTGTCCTTACTGCGATGGAAAAATTAAAGGAAGGGCCTGGCTCATCAGTGGTGAACCCTCCCAGCGGTTTCGCCAGTTTAATCTACCATACCGCTGTTATATTGCATTTTTGGGAACTTCCTTTTATAGGTGACTGTTGTAAGACTCTTGGAATGGGTATTTTAGAAGAACTATGGACATAAGCTTTTAGGACAGCAGAATTAAATATAATTATAAAAATATATTTATAATTATATTTAATTCTGCTGTCCTAAAAGCTTATGTCCATAGTTCTTCTAAAATACCCATTCCAAGAGCTTACAACAGTCACCTATAAAAGGAAGTTCCAAAAAATGCAATATAACAGCGGTATGGTAGATGGCGAAACCGCTGGGAGGGTTCACCACTGATGAGCCAGGCCCTCCCTTTAATTTTTCCATCGCAGTAAGGACAGTAGAAATTGTTTTATTTTAAAAAGAATATTACGCCTCTAAAATAGTTTTATAATTTGATAACAGATGGCGCTCTAGTACATCGTAAAATAATTTTACTACTACGTTATTAAACGCAAAAGGTCGATCTAAAAATGATTTTATTTGAGGGGACACATTTTAAAAATTTTGTACAGTATAATAAGTAATGTTAACATTTGACCAGCCCATAGGATATTTGAAATGAAGTAAGACAAATATATATTTTGTCACCTCCCTCTTTATTTCATTTGTTGGATCATAACAAATTTCCAGTTAAATAGTCATGTGTCGCCAATCTGTCAAGAAACTATACATTTCTTATTAGCAAGAAATTCTATTAGTAGTGCCATCATAATTTTTGGTACTATATTAACATTTCAAAAAATCGTGTATAAGGTTATATTTTTTAATACTCATGAGCTTTTTTAGAATTATTTTTATAGATGGGTTCTTCAAAATATCAATTAGATTTAATAATTTTATTTGTCATTTATAGATATACTAGACGAAAGGCCCGGGAAACGCCCGGGGTTTACCCGAGTGCGAATATATTTCAAAAACGTTGTCTTGGGTGGCCGCTATAGACAGGGTGGTCTGTATAGACTGGTGGATGTATCACACAGATGATAATAGGGTTGCCTAGAGTGACCGCTATAGACAGGGTGGTCTGTATAGACAGGTGGATGTATCACACAGCTGTAGAGTGGTCGCTATAGACAGGGTGGTCTGTATAGACAGGTGGATGTATCACACAGCTGATAACAGGGTTGTCTAGGGTGGTCGCTATAGACAGGGCGGTCTGTATAGACAGGTGAATGTAACACACTGATGATAACAGGGTTGCCTAAAGTGACCGCTATAGACAGGGTGGTCTGTATAGAGAGGTGGGTGGTCGCTATAGACAGGGTGGTCTGTATAGACAGGTGAATGTAACACACTGATGATAACAGGGTTGCCTAAAGTGGCCGCTGTAGACAGGGTGGTCTGTATAGACAGGTGGATGTATCACACAGCTGATAACAGGGTGGTCTAGGGTGGTCTCTATAGACAGGGTGGTCTGTATAGACAGGTGTATTTATCACACTGATGATAACAGGGTTGTCTAGAGTGGCCGCTATAGACAGGGTGGTCTGTATAGACAGGTGGATGTATCACTCAGCTGAGAACAGGGTTGCCTAGAAGACCGCTATGACAGGGTGGTCTGTATAGACAGGTGGATGTATCACTCAGCTGATAACAGGGTTGCCTAGGGTGACCGCTATGACAGGGCGGTCTGTATAGACAGGTGGATGTATAACACAGCTGATAACAGGGTTGCCTAGGCTGACCGCTATGACAGGGTGGTCTGTATAGACAGGTGGATGTATCACACAGCAGATAACAGGGTTGCCTAGGGTGACCGCTATGACAGGGTGGTCTGTATAGACAGGTGGATGTATCACTCAGCTGATAACAGGGTCGCCTAGGGTGACCGCTACGACAGGGTGGTCTGTATAGACAGGTGGATGTATCACACAGCTGATAACAGGGTTGCCTAGGGTGACCGCTATGATAGGGTGGTCTGTATAGACAGGTGGATGTATCACACAGCAGATAACAGGGTTGCCTAGGGTGACCGCTATGCCAGGGTGGTCTGTATAGACAGGTGGATGTATCACTCAGCTGATAACAGGGTTGCCTAGGGTGACCGCTGTGGCAGGGTGGTCTGTATAGACAGGTGGATGTATCACTCAGCTGATAACAGGGTTGCCTAGAGTGACCGCTATGTCAGGGTGGTCTGTATAGACAGGTGGATGTATCACACAGCTGATAACAGGGTTGCCTAGGGTGACCGCTATGACAGGGTGGTCTGTATAGACAGGTGGATGTATCACTCAGCTGTTAACAGGGTTGCCTAGGGTGACCGCTATGACAGGGTGGTCTGTATAGACAGGTGGATGTATCACACAGCTGATAACAGGGTTGCCTAGGGTGACGGGTATGACAGGGTGGTCTGTATAGACAGGTGGATGTATCACACAGCGGATAACAGGGTTGCCTAGGGTGACCGCTATGACAGGGTGGTCTGTATAGACAGGTGGATGTATCACACAGCTGATAACAGGGTTGCCCAGGGTGACCGCTATGACAGGGCGGTCTGTATAGACAGGTGGATGTATCACACAGCTGATAACAGGGTTGCCTAGGGTGACCGTTATGACAGGGTGGTCTGTATAGACAGGTGGATGTATCACACAGCAGATAACAGGGTTGCCTAGGGTGACCGCTATGACAGGGTGGTCTGTATAGACAGGTGGATGTATCACACAGCAGATAACAGGGTTGCCTAGGGTGACCGCTATGACAGGGTGGTCTGTATAGACAGGTGGATGTATCACACAGCAGATAACAGGGTTGCCTAGGGTGACCGCTATGCCAGGGTGGTCTGTATAGACAGGTGGATGTATCACTCAGCTGATAACAGGGTTGCCTAGGGTGACCGCTGTGGCAGGGTGGTCTGTATAGACAGGTGGATGTATCACTCAGCTGATAACAGGGTTGCCTAGGGTGACCGCTGTGGCAGGGTGGTCTGTATAGACAGGTGGATGTATCACTCAGCTGATAACAGGGTTGCCTAGGGTGACCGCTATGTCAGGGTGGTCTGTATAGACAGGTGGATGTATCACACAGCTGATAACAGGGTTGCCTAGGGTGACCGCTATGACAGGGTGGTCTGTATAGACAGGTGGATGTATCACACAGCTGATAACAGGGTTGCCTAGGGTGACCGCTATGACAGGGTGGTCTGTATAGACAGGTGGATGTATCACACAGCGGATAACAGGGTTGCCTAGGGTGACCGCTATGACAGGGTGGTCTGTATAGACAGGTGGATGTATCACACAGCTGATAACAGGGTTGCCTAGGGTGACCGCTATGACAGGGTGGTCTGTATAGACAGGTGGATGTATCACACAGCTGATAACAGGGTTGCCTAGGGTGACCGCTATGACAGGGCGGTCTGTATAGACAGATGGATGTATCACACAGCTGATAACAGGGTTGCCTAGGGTGACCGCTATGACAGGGCGGTCTGTATAGACAGGTGGATGTATCACACAGCAGATAACAGGGTTGCCTAGGGTGACCGCTATGACAGGGTGGTCTGTATAGACAGGTGGATGTATCACTCAGCTGATAACAGGGTCGCCTAGGGTGACCGCTACGACAGGGTGGTCTGTATAGACAGGTGGATGTATCACACAGCTGATAACAGGGTTGCCTAGGATGACCGCTACGACAGGGAGGTCTGTATAGACAGGTGGATGTATCACACAGCTGATAACAGGGTCGCCTAGGGTGACCGCTACGACAGGGTGGTCTGTATAGACAGGTGGATGTATCACACAGCTGATAACAGGGTCGCCTAGGGTGACCGCTACGACAGGGTGGTCTGTATAGACAGGTGGATGTATCACTCAGCTGATAACAGGGTTGCCTAGGGTGACCGCTGTGGCAGGGTGGTCTGTAGAGACAGGTGGATGTATCACTCAGCTGATAACAGGGTTGCCTAGGGTGACCGCTGTGGCAGGGTGGTCTGTATAGACAGGTGGATGTATCACTCAGCTGATAACAGGGTTGTCTAGGGTGGTCCCTATAGACAGGGTGGTCTGTATAGACAGGTGGATGTATCACACAGCTGATAACAGGGTTGTCTAGAGTGGTCGCTATAGACAGGGTGGTCTGTTTAGACAGGTGGATGTATCACACAGCTGATAACAGGGTTGTCTAGAGTGGTCGCTATAGACAGGGTGGTCTGTATAGACAGGTGGATGTATCACACAGCTGATAACAGGGTTGTCTATAGTGGTCGCTATAGACAGGGTGGTCTGTATAGACAGGTGGATGTATCACACTGATGATAACAGGGTTGCCTAGGGTGACCGCTATGACAGGGTGGTCTGTATAGACAGGTGGATGTATCACACAGCGGATAACAGGGTTGCCTAGGGTGACCGCTATGACAGGGTGGTCTGTATAGACAGGTGGATGTATCACACAGCTGATAACAGGGTTGCCTAGGGTGACCGCTATGACAGAGTGGTCTGTATAGACAAGTGGATGTATCACACAGCTGATAACAGGGTTGCCTAGGGTGACCGCTATGACAGGGCGGTCTGTATAGACAGGTGGATGTATCACACAGCAGATAACAGGGTTGCCTAGGGTGACCGCTATGACAGGGTGGTCTGTATAGACAGGTGGATGTATCACTCAGCTGATAACAGGGTCGCCTAGGGTGACCGCTATGACAGGGTGGTCTGTATAGACAGGTGGATGTATCACACAGCTGATAACAGGGTTGCCTAGGGTGACCGCTATGACAGGGTGGTCTGTATAGACAGGTGGATGTATCACACAGCAGATAACAGGGTTGCCTAGGGTGACCGCTATGACAGGGTGGTCTGTATAGACAGGTGGATGTATCACTCAGCTGATAACAGGGTCGCCTAGGGTGACCGCTACGACAGGGTGGTCTGTATAGACAGGTGGATGTATCACACAGCTGATAACAGGGTTGCCTAGGATGACCGCTATGACAGGGAGGTCTGTATAGACAGGTGGATGTATCACACAGCTGATAACAGGGTCGCCTAGGGTGACCGCTACGACAGGGTGGTCTGTATAGACAGGTGGATGTATCACTCAGCTGATAACAGGGTTGCCTAGGGTGACCGCTGTGGCAGGGTGGTCTGTATAGACAGGTGGATGTATCACTCAGCTGATAACAGGGTTGCCTAGGGTGACCGCTGTGGCAGGGTGGTCTGTATAGACAGGTGGATGTATCACTCAGCTGATAACAGGGTTGTCTAGGGTGGTCGCTATAGACAGGGTGGTCTGTATAGACAGGTGGATGTATCACACAGCTGATAACAGGGTTGTCTAGAGTGGTCGCTATAGACAGGGTGGTCTGTTTAGACAGGTGGATGTATCACACAGCTGATAACAGGGTTGTCTAGGGTGGTCCCTATAGACAGGGTGGTCTGTATAGACAGGTGGATGTATCACACAGCTGATAACAGGGTTGTCTAGAGTGGTCGCTATAGACAGGGTGGTCTGTTTAGACAGGTGGATGTATCACACAGCTGATAACAGGGTTGTCTAGAGTGGTCGCTATAGACAGGGTGGTCTGTATAGACAGGTGGATGTATCACACAGCTGATAACAGGGTTGTCTATAGTGGTCGCTATAGACAGGGTGGTCTGTATAGACAGGTGGATGTATCACACTGATGATAACAGGATTGCCTAGGGTGACCGCTATGACAGGGTGGTCTGTATAGACAGGTGGATGTATCACACAGCGGATAACAGGGTTGCCTAGGGTGACCGCTATGACAGGGTGGTCTGTATAGACAGGTGGATGTATCACACAGCTGATAACAGGGTTGCCTAGGGTGACCGCTATGACAGGGTGGTCTGTATAGACAGGTGGATGTATCACACAGCTGATAACAGGGTTGCCTAGGGTGACCGCTATGACAGGGCGGTCTGTATAGACAGGTGGATGTATCACACAGCAGATAACAGGGTTGCCTAGGGTGACCGCTATGACAGGGTGGTCTGTATAGACAGGTGGATGTATCACTCAGCTGATAACAGGGTCGCCTAGGGTGACCGCTACGACAGGGTGGTCTGTATAGACAGGTGGATGTATCACACAGCTGTTAACAGGGTTGCCTAGGGTGACCGCTACGACAGGGTGGTCTGTATAGACAGGTGGATGTATCACACAGCAGATAACAGGGTTGCCTAGGGTGACCGCTATGACAGGGTGGTCTGTATAGACAGGTGGATGTATCACTCAGCTGATAACAGGGTCGCCTAGGGTGACCGCTACGACAGGGTGGTCTGTATAGACAGGTGGATGTATCACACAGCAGATAACAGGGTTGCCTAGGGTGACCGCTACGACAGGGTGGTCTGTATAGACAGGTGGATGTATCACTCAGCTGATAACAGGGTTGCCTAGGGTGACCGCTATGACAGGGTGGTCTGTATAGACAGGTGGATGTATCACACAGCTGATAACAGGGTTGCCTAGGGTGACCGCTATGACAGGGTGGTCTGTATAGACAGGTGGATGTATCACTCAGCTGATAACAGGGTCGCCTAGGGTGACCGCTACGACAGGGTGGTCTGTATAGACAGGTGGATGTATCACTCAGCTGATAACAGGGTTGCCTAGGGTGACCGCTATGACAGGGTGGTCTGTATAGACAGGTGGATGTATCACACAGCTGATAACAGGGTTGCCTAGGGTGACCGCTATGACAGGGTGGTCTGTATAGACAGGTGGATGTATCACTCAGCTGATAACAGGGTCGCCTAGGGTGACCGCTACGACAGGGTGGTCTGTATAGACAGGTGGATGTATCACACAGCTGATAACAGGGTTGCCTAGGGTGACCGCTATGACAGGGTGGTCTGTATAGACAGGTGGATGTATCACTCAGCTGATAACAGGGTTGCTTAGGGTGACCGCTGTGGCAGGGTGGTCTGTATAGACAGGTGGATGTATCACTCAGCTGATAACAGGGTTGCCTAGGGTGACCGCTGTGGCAGGGTGGTCTGTATAGACAGGTGGATGTATCACTCAGCTGATAACAGGGTTGCCTAGGGTGACCGCTGTGGCAGGGTGGTCTGTATAGACAGGTGGATGTATCACTCAGCTGATAACAGGGTTGTCTAGGGTGGTCGCTATAGACAGGGTGGTCTGTATAGACAGGTGGATGTATCACACAGCTGATAACAGGGTTGTCTAGAGTGGTCGCTATAGACAGGGTGGTCTGTTTAGACAGGTGGATGTATCACACAGCTGATAACAGGGTTGTCTAGGGTGGTCCCTATAGACAGGGTGGTCTGTATAGACAGGTGGATGTATCACACAGCTGATAACAGGGTTGTCTAGAGTGGTCGCTATAGACAGGGTGGTCTGTTTAGACAGGTGGATGTATCACACAGCTGATAACAGGGTTGTCTAGGGTGGTCGCTATAGACAGGGTGGTCTGTATAGACAGGTGGATGTATCACACAGCTGATAACAGGGTTGTCTAGGGTGAACGTTATAGACAGGGTGGTCTGTATAGACAGGTGGATGTATCACACAGCTGATAACAGGGTTGTCTAGGGTGGTCGTTATAGACAGGGTGGTCTGTATAGACAGGTGGATGTAACACACAGCTGATAACAGGGTTGTCTAGAGGGGAGCGGGCAGGGAGGTCACGAGTTTGCTGGCGGCCAATGGGCGCGCATTCTATCCGTGAGCTTCAGACAGACAGAATAAGGCAAATATATAAGTAGATTCAAATCCCTTACCATAGAATCGAATATTTCCCTGTAACATACGGAATTGTTCTTTGGGTTGTTTAAATCGGTTTTAAGTTGCTTTCTGTGATGATTTTTCAATTTACAATCATTGTATTTTATTTGAATTTTCAACTTTTAGTTTTCCAATTATACTTTTGTATATAATCACTTAATATCATTTATATACAATAAGTTTGTTCTTTCGTATAATTGATTTATAAATCGTGTGCACTAAATTGGGTCAATATCTCGAGGCGTTGCATTAATATTCCTGATAATTTCTGTTTCTCTTAAGTAAGGAATTAACGTAAGTTCAACGGCGAAACTTCATACCATTCACAAAAAGTGCTATCAACATTACCTTGGCTATAAAGTCGATGACCAAGATAATACTTGGGCTCTTCATCATAGTGGACAATTTGTGTTCGGTAACTTACAGGATAGATTAAAGGTAAACGTCATATGCCTTTTGCGGTTCCAATGATATGAAGGGGACCTAAAGACCATATTTCAGACTTTTATTTGAAAGGCTACAGCTATCACATATAAATCTAGACATACCATTAAATATCCAGATATGCCTTCGGCTATGAGACCGGTTCTTCATAATTATATTTTACCTGTGCCACACCCTCCTGAAAGTGTAATATTTAGTGACGATGATTCAGATAGAGAGTCGGATGACACAAATTTTGAAACAGGTTCTTCATCTGAACCTCATCTATTAACCCAAGGAGATTTGACCCACCTCGTACATGATTTATATTTATCCAAAAAACAGA